>JAQAHW010000124.1:0-85112 GCA_027580185.1 Tuta absoluta | reverse complement strand
TATTCATAGTAAGTATGACAGTGATATTAGAACAGTTCTTATCTCTACTGTTTAAGGATGACTTGCTTGCTTCTGTTGTTAAAGGGACAATTCAAAATTTGCTATCCGGTGTACTGCCCTGAGAGATCAATATTTATAACCAATATTACCATTGAATACAAAGTCAGTAGATAACAAAAAAATCCTCGGTAAAAAGTTGCCAATATCCTTTTTCAACTTATTCCCATCATACTAAACAACTTTTGTTTTGGAACCATTTCTGTATCTCTAATAGTTTAGGTGGGCTCCTGATGGTACACCTGGTGGTCTACATAAGGTACTCCAGATCCTCAATGTTCTTGTAAAAAGAAGCAGCCAATCATACTGAACAACTTTTGTTTTAGAACCATGCCTGTATCTCTAATAGTTTAGCTGGGCTCCTGATGGTACAGCTGGTGGTCTACATAAGGTACTCCAGATCCTTAATGTCCATGTGAAAAGAAGCGAACCATCATACTGAACAACTTTTGTTTTGGAACCATTTTTGTATCTCTAATAGTTTAGGTGGGTCCTGATGGTACACCTGGTGGTCTTCATAAGGTACTCCAGATCCTCAATGTCCTTGTGAAAAGAAGCAGCCCATCATACTGAACAACTTTTGTTTTAGAACCATGCCTGTATATCAAATAGTTTAGCTGGGCTCCTGGTGGTACACCTGGTGGTCTACATAAAGTACTCCAGATCCTCAATGTCCTTGTGAAAAGAAGCGGCTCATCATTATGAACTACTTTTGTTTTGGAACCATGCCTGTATCTCTAATAGTTTAGCTGGGCTCCTGGTGGTACACCTGGTGGTCTACATAAGGTACTCCAGATCCTCAATGTCCTTGTTAAAAGAACCGACCCAGCATACTGAACAACTTTTGTTTTAGAACCATGCCTGTATCTCTAATAGTTTAGCTGGGCTCCTGATGGTTCACCTGGTGGTCTACATAAGGTACTCCAGATCCTCAATGTCCTTGTGAAAAGAAGCGGCTCATCATACTGAACAACTTTTGTTTTGGAACCATGCCTGTATCTCTAATAGTTTAGCTGGGCTCCTGGTGGTACACCTGGTGGTCTACATCTGTACTCCAGACCCTCGAATGGTGATAAAAAGTAGCCTATGTCCGTTCTAGGTATGCTAGCAATCTCTATGTCAAGTTTCATGAAGATCGGTTCAGCGGTTTGGCCGTGAAAGCGTAGCAGACAGACAGACAGACAGACAGACAGACAGAGTTACTTTCGCATTTATAATATTAGTGTGGATTACCATTGAATACGAAGTCAGTAGATAACAAAAAAATCCTCGGTAAAAAGTTGCCAATATCCATTTTCAACTTATTCCCATCATACTAAACAACTTTTGTTTTGGAACCATTTCTGTATCTCTAATTATAGTTTAGGTGGGCTCCTGATGGTACACCTGGTGGTCTACATAAGGTACTCCAGATCCTCAATGTCCTTGTAAAAAGTAGCAGCCAATCATACTGAACAACTTTTGTTTTAGAACCATGCCTGTATCTCTAATAGTTTAGCTGGGCTCCTGATGGTACAGCTGGTGGTCTACATAAGGTACTCCAGATCCTCAATGTCCTTGTGAAAAGAAGCGGACCATCATACTGAACAACTATTGTTTTGGAACCATTTTTGTATCTCTAATAGTTTAGGTGGGTCCTGATGGTACACCTCGTGGTCTTCATAAGGTACTCCAGATCCTCAATGTCCTTGTGAAAAGAAGCAGCCCATCATACTGAACAACTTTTGCTTTAGAACCATGCCTGTATCTCTAATAGTTTAGCTGGGCTCCTGATGGTACACCTGGTGGTCTACATAATGTACTCCAGATCCTCTATGTCCTTGTGAAAAGAAGCGGCCCATCATACTGAACAACTTTTGTTTTGGAACCATTTCTGTATCTCTAATAGTTTAGGTGGGCTCCTGATGGTACACCTAGTGGTCTACATAAGGTACTCCAGATCCTCAATGTCCTTGTGAAAAGAAGCGGCCCATCATTATGAACCACTTTTGTTTTGGAACCATGCCTGTATCTCTAATAGTTTAGCTGGGCTCCTGGTGGTACACCTGGTGGTCTACATAAGGTACTCCAGATCCTCAATGTCCTTGTGAAAAGAAGCGACCCATCATACTGAACAACTTTTGTTTTAGAACCATGCCTGTATCTCTAATAGTTTAGGTGGGCTCCTGATGGTTCACCTGGTGGTCTACATAAGGTACTCCAGATCCTCAATGTCCTTGTGAAAAGAAGCGGCTCATCATACTGAACAACTTTTGTTTTGGAACCATTCCTGTATCTCTAATAGTTTAGCTGGGCTCCTGGTGGTACACCTGGTGGTCTACATCTGTACTCCAGACCCTCGAATGGTGATAAAAAGTAGCCTATGTCCGTTCTCGGTATGCTAGCAATCTCTGTGCCAAGTTTCATGAAGATCGGTTCAGCGGTTTGGCCGTGAAAGCGTAGCAGACAGACAGACAGACAGACAGAGTTACTTTCGCATTTATAATATTAGTGTGGATTACTTTTTTCACCCAATTATTTGACTAGTTTGTAATTTATAACGTACTTTAAATTATCATGATTATTTCTTTATGTTCCCACGGGAGGAAATAATCACGAACACTTTCACAGGTTTATAACATCACTGTTTTTAGTTTTTTACTGGTTACATAACTTTTAAAGCATTTAAACTATTTAAAAATATTTTTTACCGTGGAGCCAATGTTTACTATCGCGCGACAGATGGCGGTAATCGGCTTTGCCAAAATAGCTAGACCACTTACAAAATGTTTAAAAAAAGGACAGAAAATTGTAGTTAGTGACGAATATAGGAACAGTTTTGAAACTTTAAAGAAACTATTAACTAATGCCCCTATACTTCAGTATCCAGACTTCACGAAGCCTTTTGTGCTGACCACAGACGCATCCAATTTTGCCCTGGGAGCCGTTTTGTCACAAGGTCCGATAGGTTCAGATAGACCTGTGGCATATGCCAGTAGCACTTTGTCAGATACTGAAGCCAGATATAGCACTATAGAAAAAGAGCTTTTAGCTGTGGTATGGGCTGTAAAATACTTCAGACCTTACCTTTATGGCAATAAGTTCACTATATTTACAGACCATCAACCTTTGGCCTGGTTAGATTCTATTAAGGAGCCCAATACACACTTAACAATAAATACTTTTACAGGAATAAACAATAAATACTTTTACAGGAATTCGATTACGAGACACGTTATAAGAAAGGTACACAAAATACTAACGCTGACGCATTATCACGAATTCGAGTGAATGCATTTAATGATGATATAGAGTCGATGATAGTGAACATAGATGATAACGATGATCGAGTGAGGGAAGTTGTTAGAGATCTAGAAAATGGCATTAGGTCTTCTGGTCAAGAAATGGAAGTTATTGATCTTTCATATTCAGACGATAGTGCTACCACCCATTCAATCTCTAATAGGGAACATGAAGGTATTCCTATTCTAAATGAGGCCATTGATACCAAACTAAAACAAATATTGGTATACACATGGTATAGCCCTCATTCTACTGTTAAAGATTTGTCTAATAACAAACAAAGAATTCTGGAAGTATACATGCCTTTAAATAATAATAAACAACTCGTAAAGGATCTTTTAAAGAAATATGTAGATTTTAAACACAAGTATTTTATCTATTTTGAGGACTCTTCTTTTCGCAAATTTTTTTCAATGGTTTGTTACTCAATTATATAAAAAGGGCAGTGTTAATATAATGGAATGTACAGAACGAGTAGTTAATTTAACAGATTCAGAAAAAGACCAAAGGAATGTTATATTGAAATATCATGAAGGGAAGACTTGTCACATAGGAATTAGAGAAACCATGACGAAGCTAAAAAGACACTATTGGTGGCCCAATATGAAAGAAACCATTTCAGCCATTATAAATAGTTGTGAAAAATGTAGGAAAATGAAATATGATCGCAAACCCATCAAACCTCAGATTCAGTTGACTCAAAATCAAAATTCCCCTTTTCAGGAAGTTTTCATGGATCTACTTTTTATTGAGGATAAATATTATGTCACGTTAGTAGATGCTTTCAGTAAACTAGGACAAGCTATTGAAATTCCTAATAGAAGCACACCAGAAGTCGTACGAGGCCTTATTAAATATTTCAGCATGTACGGTCTTCCAAAGAAAATTAATTGTGACTCAGGGGCAGAATTTAACAACAAGTTATTAAAGGAACTTTTGGAAATGCATAAGGTAGAAGTTCATATCGGTACACCTAATAATCCTAGTTCAATGGCTGTTGTAGAGAGATTCCATAGTACCATAATAGAAATGTATAGGTTGGCTAGGTATCCCAAGACCGATCAGGGTGCAGCATCTGTTATGACTTATGTCATTATGGAATACAATAACACTATACATTCTGCAACCGACTTCACCACATTTGAGATTGCTTTTGGACAAACAGAGTTAGGAAATGTTTTTGATACAGACAGGGAACGTAATTTATTACAAAAACAAGTTCAAGACCATAGAAAACGTCTTAAAGTCCTGTACGAGTATGTGTCAGATAAGTTGAATGAAGATAAGGTTAAGGTTAGAGAGAAAAAGGGAGGTGAAATTCCACCAGAACTAAAGCCGAATGATGAAGTATTTATGAAAACGACTAGGACCAGGAAGGCTAAGGAAGTGCCTAGGTATGAGAAAGCGAAAGTTATAGATAAACCAAATAGGAATATAGTGCCCGTAGAGCTAAAAAAACGAAATACTCGTGTAGCACTCAGAAATGTAAAACGACCTCCACAGGTGTTGGACGTGGTGGATGCTGTTGCTGGCACAAGCAGGTCAGGGGCTCAGTTTGAACGTTCAGAATCTCGAGCGGAGTCCAGGCATAGCTCCAATGAGGATGGGTTCAGCAGTAGTGAAGAGTAATGAGTGGAGAGTGTATAAAAAATTAGATTTAAATCATTTGAGTACACATTTGAGTAATAATATAGTTGAGTACTTTATGTGCCGTGTGATGCCGGCTTAGAATAGCATCACCCCATTTCTTACCCATGGGTATCGTAAGAGGCGACTAAGGGACTCGAGGGTGTGTATTGCAATTTTAGGCGACGGGCTGACAACCTGTCACTACAGTGATACACAGTTATCTGATTGACCCTGAAATTTTTGTCAGACGTGGTGTTAATATCCGTTGAACGGCCGTTAACGCTCTGCCTACCCCGTAAGGGATATACGCGTGATTTATGTATGTATGTATGTATGTAGTACTTTATGTTAACTACTCCGCTCGTAACAGCACACATGTGTGCTTGAAGTACAATACAAATCTATTGTTGCAAAATTCGACCTGAGCGAAGTGGTTAAAAGATATAATAAGTAAAAGATTATTAGTGAGAGGGCGCCACAGCCTACGTACACAGGGTCTTTATATTGCTCCTGTTTTTAAAAATATTAGAATCGTTCAAAAGTATATATTTTGTATATATTTTTGGGCTGGCATCCCCAACCCGAACAGACGTCATAAACAGCTGTTCTTATATTTTAATACAATTTTGCACTAAATTATGAATATTATTAGTTTATTTGTGTTTAATTAAGTAGAATAAGTGTCAGTGAAAGTTACCAGCGCTATCCGGACTCGGTGAATCATAACAACACGGATTTTATACCTATCAAAAGTGCTGTCAACCAACCAACGATTCGAATTTTGATTCGAATGACTAACGGATTTTAGCCCGGGGAGTATTGTTTTTCATAACTGTTACACAAGCCAGGCTTGTTATTTATAAGACCTGATAGTAATCGCAGATTAAACGATCACATAACTGCACATACTTAACTCGCTTTTGTGAGAAACGACGACCTACTCACACATTAGCGCCGTAACCTTGCCTCATCTTACTTCTATTGAAGTTTATTTGACGGGAAGGCTCGCCGCTCAGACAAGTTAATTCAAATAATACTACACATTTAGGAACCATAACATCTTACTTTCCTTGGTAATTTTGCTGTAGGCTAGATTTTGTAGTGTCTCAGTTCATTTGTCTGTGTGGAAAGTGGATCTGATGATACCTGATAGGAACTATTTACATTTTATACATAGCATACCTTCATTATCACCTTTAATCTTAGTACTACTTACATATAATTTTAAACAAGTTTCTATAATTATTAAGTATTATCATTGGTAATTACACAGAGTAGGTAGTTTAGCCTCCTAATTAGATTACCTAAAACAACTAGTGTAAGTTTGATATTAAATAAGTTTTTCTATATCAATTCCAGCTACGGCTTCAACCATGTCCATGATGACCACCCGTAGAATGCATGCTGAAAAGATGATGGCTAAACTTCAGCAAACACTTACTGAAGCCGAGCAGATCAATGAGAAACTTCTAGTTGAACGAGATGAGATTGACCATGAGATGAAGCAAATAAAATCAAAAAACACTCAGTTAAGCGAGAGTGTTATTACTCTGAAAGCACAATGTGCAGAATCACAAGCAGAGATTGACCAGCATACTGATCTTATAAAGTCTCTGGAACATGCTCATTTTGAAATAAGTTCTGACCGAAATTCTGCCCGGGATCGATGTAAATTTTTAGAACAACAACTGAACGAAGCTAACAACCAGTTAGCTGATCTACACAAAGAAAAAGAAAATACTGAAAATATATTCAGTGTTTCCCTACGCCATGAACTGGAAGTGGAGGACATTAGTACTGTACGCCACACAATTTTGACAAAGGGCAACAAAATAAAGAAATATTTAAGACTAAATAAATTCAAAAGAAAAACTGGACATAATCTTAAGTTGTTGAAAATAACTCAAAAAAGACAACCAAATAGAATCAAGAGAATAAATTTATTGACTGAAACTGAGGACCTAAGACTAAAAATTAGAAAAATGAATGTGGCATTTCACGAAGCAGAAGCACACAATAGGCAGCTGACGGTGCAACTTACAGCCTCAGAAAGCTTGCACACAAGCAGCGAGTTGTATATTGACAACCTTCAAACACAACTCGCAAAGGCTGAGACTAAATATGCAGAGAGCCGAATAGAACACAATCAACTTTCTTTTGTAACTTCAGAGCTACTCCAACTACAGCAACAAAACACAGTGTTGCTTGAATTGCTCATGGAAGACGATGAATTGGTCTCGGCTCTAGGTGCAACAAAACCTGCCACACCGTCCTTAGCTGCCGTGACTGCTGCCACTACTGACGCACTCCTCCCAGGAGAACCTCCCTCGCCCGTCTTGCAAGACTCACCAGCTGCACCTGTCGCTGCTGGTGCGCCGGCCGCGCCTGTCGCTGCTGGTGCGCCGGCCGCGCCTGTCGCTGCTGGTGCGCCGGTCGTGACTGTCGCTGCGTCGGACGCGCCCACCAGGCAAACGCGACGTGGCGGACGCGATAGAGGTGCTCCTGCACTGCCTGTGGGAACAAAGGCGCGACCAACATCGACTGCGACGGCCGCGACTACGTCACCCACTAAGCGAGGACGACGCGGAGGACGCCGCGGTGGACGCGGCAGGGGCGCTTCCCGTGCTCCTGCACCCGCTGAGGACACAAAGGCGCACCAGGCATCGGGAGCCGACAGCAACGTGCAGCCTGCGGGGTCACCTGCCTCCCCTACCAACGGGTTGCAAAGGGCGGTGAGAGTGCCGCTCACTCCAGTAGCTGCACCGCGTACTTTTAGGGCGTCTACCACCTCAGCCCCCGCTGTCCCGACACCGAAGCCGCGACGGCGTGGCCCACGCCCGTGTCCTACTCCTCGACCCAACGTCGGACCACTTCTTGACAGTGTGAGTGCAACGAAAACGATAAAGGCAAAATCATTTAGGAAGACTCTAATTTACTCTGACGAGATAGGTGTAGGTTTCGGACAATTATTAAACTATCGTTTAAATGAACAAGTGACAAACATGTGTTGTCCTGACACCTCATTTGAGGATATTGTTAAACAATGTTGTTGTAGCTGTAGGGAAATTTGATGAGCACACCACCATTATAATTATGATAGGAAATCATTCTAACATTAGTCGTAGTACATTAGACAATAGTGTAGAGGTGTTGCTCAATTTACACAATCAGACAAAGTGCAAGTTCATTTTGTGCAACTTCCCATACTGTACAAACCTGTCAGATCAACAAAACAACTGTGTGCATAGAATGAACATGCACCTATACAATATAACATGTCATCATAGCGATGCTATTTCTTATTTTGACTTGAATAATTTTATTCACACATTTATTTTGACTCAGGATACTATGTACCTGTCTGATTATTATAAAAAACAAGTAGCTACATTGTTAGCATATAATATAAATGACACAAAATCTGTGTCATCTCCTATATTAATTTGTAATGTTACTAACAATAATTTAAACTAGAATTTAAGACAAAGGAAATCCCCTCTTTGACTGATATTAATAACAAACACAAACCGGGGTTTTCTTGCACTCATCCTCAGACAAAGGAAAAGCAAAATCAGTTACAAGTGTTACATCAAAATATTCAGGGTTTTGCTAGCAAAGTATTAGAAATTGAATTATTCTTAGAAAAGCATAATTATGACATAGTTTGTTTAACGGAACATTTTCACAAAGATCTTGACATTTTGATAAATTATGAAAATTATTGTATTGCCAGTTCTTTCAACCGAAAATCCGCGATACATGGAGGTTCCTTAATACTTATTAAAAACAACATTAAATTCAAAGAACGTAAGGATGTTGTCGGATTGTCGGTTGAGTGTTGTACTGAATTATCTTGTGTTGAGCTGGAAAGTCATGTTATAGTATGCGTATACAGACCGCCAATAGCAAAAAAATTTACCAAATTCCTAGAAATAATGGAAGACGTACACAAATTAGTCACAAAAACTAATAAACATGTTATTGTTGCAGGTGACTTTAACATAGACATTTTAGAAATCAATGCATTAAGTGATAAATTTTTAGGTCTTTTTAAATCATTCAATTTATTTCATATATTTTTTGAACCTACTCGTGTGACGCCTACTTCTGCCAAATGTATTGATAATGTATTCAGCGATTGTGACCCGGTACAAAAATGCATTATAAATTCTCTTCAATCAGATCACAAGGGTCAAAGTGTAATATTCCCATTCAAAAACCATATTAAAACGATCAAAATAGAAACCAGGCGCATCACTGCAAGCAGGTTGGAAAAATATCAAAATGTGTTAATCGAGAAATTGCCTGTCCATAATTATAATTTTGAAAACCCAAATCATGTATACGAAGACGTTTTCAATTTGTTAAGCAAAGAATTCGAAATCATTTTTAACTTAGAAACGAAAGAAATTAATACGAAATTTAAGTTTAGTGATTGGGCGACCAAAGGTCTTAGGATTAGTAGAGGATAGGCTTTTTGAACTTTACGAGCTTAAAAACATGACAAACGATGTAAGTTTTTGTGAGCTGGTAAAAAAATATTCTAAAATCTTCAAAATAGCTTGTGAAATTGCTAAAGCAAACTTTATTAGTAATAAGATAAAGTCTTCAGATAATAAAATAAAAGCTGTCTGGAAAGTTATTAATAGCAAAACAGGTAAAACTAAGCCACGCAAAAATTTTCATTTTTTTTTTTACTTAAGACTTTCACTTAAAACAGACACAGGAGTGATTAGTTTAAATTCAGATGTAAATAAATAAATAAAATATCCTGGACAATTCACACAGCACCATCTGGCCCCAAACTAAGCAAAGCTTGTACTATGGGAACTAGATAGCTGATATTAATAAATATATAATTTTTTTTGTAAATAGATACATTTTATACATAGAAATACCATGTAGCGCAGGAGTTAGAGACATTTTTCACAAATATACCTCTAAAAACTACTGAGTCATTTAGATCTTCACCTACAATTTCATATTCATTGCTGAAGCAAAATGTAGATGTTTGCAATTCTGAATTTAAATTTACTCATGTAAGTCCCCAGTATATTTTAAAAACTTTTAAAGATATCAAAGTAAAGAGCACCGACGATTTATGGGGGATGTCAGTTAAAGTTTGTCAATCAGTAATCGAAATATTAGCACCATACTTAGCAGATATCTTCAATGAATGTATTGATCACGGCATTTTTCCTGATTTAATGAAGCATAGCAAGGTAGTTCCGTTGTTTAAAGCTGGTGACAAACAAGACCCCAGTAACTATAGGCCTGTATCAATTCTGCCAGTACTAAGCAAAGTGTTTGAGAAGATCATACTAAATCAAATGCTGTCCCATTTTAATCAGAACAATTTGTTACACAACCAGCAATTCGGTTTTACAAAGGGACGTTGTACCACAGATGCTGGTGTTGCTCTAATCAAACATGTATTTAATGCTTGGGAAGAATCAAAAGATGCCATTGGTGTTTTTTGTGATCTTTCCAAGGCATTTGATTGCGTAGATCATGAAACTTTATTGCTAAAATTAGAACACTACGGTATTCCAAACGCAGCTCTCAAATTTTTGAATTCATATTTAGATAATAGAACTCAAAAGATCCAAATGAACGGTGCCAAATCACAGGGGTCTCGTGTTAAAATTGGTGTGCCTCAAGGCTCTATTTTAGGACCATTTCTATTTCTAATTTACATAAATGATTTGCCTTACACGGTAGAGAATTTGTCCAAGATTGTACTATTTGCTGATGACACATCCCTTATATTTAAGGTCGATAGACATGCACATAACTATGACGAAGTAAACAACACTCTTGGACAAATTCATGGTTGGTTTACTGCAAATAATTTAGTTCTTAATGGGAACAAAACTAAATGTGTATAATTCACTTTACCTAACGTAGTACATTCTTTGAATAATCATGTCGTACTTAATAATAAAAAATTAGAGTTTACTACCAGTACAGTTTTCTTAGGGATTACTCTCGACTCAAGTCTCCAATGGGGCCCTCATATTACATCTTTGTCGGGAAGATTAAGCTCAGCTGCATATGCGGTACGTAAAATTAGAGAGATCACGGATATTGCAACTGCGCGACTTGTTTACTTTAGTTATTTTCATAGCATTATGTCCTATGGAATTTTGCTGTGGGGGCGCGCCGCTGATATTGAAACAATTTTTATTCTCCAAAAGAGGGCCATTAGAGCAATTTATAAACTTTGCAGTCGTGATTCCCTAAGGGAACTGTTTAAGGAAATTAATATTATGACTGTACCGTGTCAATATATTTATGAAAATATCATGTATGTTAGAAAAAATATAAATACTTTCACTAGAAATTGTGACAGGCATAACCGCAATACAAGGAGTAAAAATAAAATAGATCAACCTAAGCATAGACTCGCTAAAGTTAGGACTTCATTTGAAGGTCTAAGTATAAGATACTATAACGAAATACCGGAAGATATATTGAGTTTATCAGAAAGTAAATTTAAGTCTGTTATCAAGAAAACATTATGTTATAAAGCTTACTATAAGTTAGATGAGTACATTAATGACAAAGAGGCATGGAGCTCTGAAATTCCAGCGCAGCACAAGAAACACGCACTCATTTTTAATACCAAAATAGGGCGTGCGTGGAGTTTACAACTGACATAATTTTATAAATCTGCATGGATGTAATTTCAATTGTTTAAAGTAAATATTTTATAAGTTAAAACTGGTAGATTTATCTACTGCAATTTTTACAAAAAAAAATATGTTGCCATTTTTGGTCTATACATATTTTTTTTTACTTACAGAATTAGCTAGGGTAGCTTAGGGGCTAGTACGATTGTTAATTTAGAGTAGGAGCACTTCTGGGCAGGTTTTTTTGGTGGGTTTTTCCTGTTCAGGAGGTCCGATTAATTATACGCATGTAAACTACACGCTTTAAAAATCTTGACTTCAATTTGAAACAAATATCGTTTTCAGATGGTGGTGGCGTAAAGTTACATGCCGTGTGATTAATCTGGCCAGCCCCGTTGCAGTGCTTTGATTTTTATTTTTTTCTCTCGCCCGAGCCAGTTTTCTATTAGGACATTACAAAATTGTTATAAAATTGTTATAAATTTTACAATGACGGTTCATGACGTCAATAAGTGATATGATAATACTATCCTACATTCAATAAAGAATTTTAATTTCAATTTCAATTATATCGTTTATATTTTTACTGTTTATTGCGCTGTGAAGTTGTAAAAACGTTTGCAGAGCGATACGATCAAGCATAAGTGTTTTGTGTTACAATATAGTGTGCCCCGCAGGCTTTAGATTTTTTAGTCTTGTGCCTACTTTCTGAGACTCTTTTCGGGCTACTGCAAAGGGACTGCAAAGTTTACAGTAAAGGCTATTTGATTAGTGCCTTTAAATCAAAATACTAATTTACAAATTTGTTAATTTATTTTACGTGCTCTTTGTGTATGAAGGTGCCTAAAAAAAATATTATTATAACAACAGCAATCTACCCAGCAAGTCTGACAATCAGCTGTTAAACAGCTGTGCAGACTGAAGCATAAGCATAAGCTTAAGCTTAAGCATAAGCTTCCGATAGTCTAGCGGTCTGAGTACGAGAATTATTTAGCTTTGAATGACTAACTGGCAACATGGAGGATGCTGGTTCGATCCCCGGTTGGCGCATGTGTCTTTTTGCACTTTTTATATTTTCTAATTGCGCTCTCTGAAGTTTCTGGGTGGAACTACTTGAGGCTTTCGCTGGACCTTGTTTTGCGTGCGAGTGTGCGACCAGTTTTGATCTAGACTATTACTGTTGGGCTGCATAGAGGGCGATGCATTTTCATTAAATTATTATTAGCAATTATTAGTTTTATTGATTTGTGTTTATTGGTGTTTGTTTGACATAATTCGAGCATGTATATTTTTGTTTTATAATATGATGGATGACATTTAGCCAATATCTTAAGTTTTATAATACGCATAATTTTTTATTATTGACTTATTTAAATGTGTTTTTGTACAAAGAATTTTATGTCATTTTTATGATTTTTCTTTGTCTTTTTGATGCTCAATTGATTTTGTTGGTTGTTTTTTTTATTTTTCAAAATTGTTTATATGAAATATGGCCATTTAAATTAATTCTGTGTTACTAATAATGTAGGTATGAAGTCTTTTTTAAAGGAAATGAATTTTTGTGTTTTTAATTTACTAAATTGATTAATTTACATTCTTACTGTGATATATTTTTTATAATTGTTTTGTTAAGTATATTATTTTAAAACAATTTAAATTAAGAATTTAATTGTTTTTAATGTTTATTGGAATTTTTTTTTTATAAAAAAATATTTATTTAATACAATGACGTCTCTTCCTACTCCCTCAGACACAGTATCTTCGGCAGCGACCGTTTTTGAAGTCGCGACTCAGGATGAATATATTAAGTGTGATCAATGCGCTCGTCCGCGTTTTTTCAGAGGCAGAAGAGGCCTGAAAATTCACACATCTATGGTACACAAGCCAAGTACTTCCTCTTCCACTTCAGCCTCTGTGCAGGCGGTACCTGTACCTGCTTCCTCTGCGCCCACTGATGTTTCTTTGCCTCTTTGGAAGTTACTGGGGAGTTATAAAAGTAAACTTCCTATTGTAAAAAGGATACCTAGGGGAGCGAGGCTGGCCGTTGCAGGTGCTCTGAAGAGAGCTGTGGACAGGGTGGTTTGTGAAAATGATGTTGCGAGTTGGGAGTTTTTGTTGACGTTTTCATACAGAGTACTAAACGTGCGCAGAGATGACAATTAGGAACAGCATTAATGTGAAGATGTTCAAATCCAACATGAGGAAAGTTTGGGGTTATGATCTGGGTGACATAGACAATTTGTAGGGCACATGATATTTATTTATGTATATAAATTTATATGTATATTTGTTATTATCTATTATCAACTAAGGTGTATTTATTTATTATTTATGTATATTAGTTAAAGAGTAAGCATTTTTATTATCATTTATTTTATCACCTTTCTAAAGTACCGTAGTTTACCTGCAAATAACATATCCTCTGAGTCTCTCAAAGGTTGACTGGAAGAGATCCCTTTGTGGGATAAGTCCGCCTTTGTGCCTCCTGTTTTATTCCATCCTTTACTGATCATGTAAATTTGTTTTGTGGTACAATAAAGTTAATACATACATACAATTCGGCTTTATCTTTGACGCAAAAAATAAAGGATAATTGTGATGTTAGTACTTTAGATAACTTCTGTGAGGTTGATGCACGGGTCAGTAGTCGCAATCACTTTAATATATTAAAAAAAATTGAGGGTAAAGTGAATGACGGGGACTTGAAAGGCGCCGCGAAGATTATTTTTTTCTAGTGACAGTTTGGCGCCTAATTGTATTGAAACAGTGGAGGCTTTGAAGTCCAAACATCCTGCTTCATCTCCAATTTCTCAATTGCCTAATCCCTCATCAAATTCAGATTTTGCACTGCAGATATCTGCTGATGACATTTTGGCCGGGAGTATGTCTTTTAGGAGTGGATCTGCAAGTGGTTTGGACGGTTTATCTCCGCAGAATTTGAAGGATCTGGTGTGTAATGCTACTGGAGATTCAGGAAGAGCTTTACTTGTAAGTTTGGTTTCCCTGGTGAATTTAATGCTGTCAGAACGAGTACCGTCGGGAATAGCAGAGATTTTGTATGGCGCCAATCTTTGCGCCCTTAAGAAAAAAGATGGTGGGATTAGACCCATTGCGGTTGGGAACACTTTACGACGTCTCGTTTCCAAAATATGCTGTAGTCATATTTTGCCCGGGTTGAGTAGTCGATTCCAACCAAAACAGTTAGGTTTTGGCTGCAAAGGTGGTGCAGAGGCTGCAGTTCACGCAGCTCGAACTTTCATTAATTCTGATGGAGGACAGGTCTTATTGAAAGTGGACGTGAAAAACGCCTTCAACACATTGGATCGAGGCGTAATTTTGAACGAAGTGGAAAAAAATGTCCCATCGATGTATCCGTACACTTGGCAGTGTTATTGCCAGCCCACAAAGCTACTTTACGAGTATAAAGATGATGTTCTTTCTTCTGCTGTTGGTTGCCAACAAGGCGATCCTCTTGGCCCAGCAATTTTTAGTATGGGTGTTCACCCCATCATTTCGGATCTAAAATCTCCTTTCAATGTTTGGTATCTGGATGATGGGACTTTGGGGGGCGAGGCATCTACAGTTATGGGTGACTTCGGCACTTCTTTCCGCCGCCATCGGTTTAGATTTGAATTTCTCGAAATGTGAGCTGTTTATATTTCCGTCAGTTTCCACATTGTCTAGGGGGGAGATAGTATCCCAGTTCACTGAACTTGCGCCGGGAATTAAGATTTTGACCGCGGATTCTCTTAGACTTTTGGGAGCGCCTGTTTTGGGCAATTCAATTCCTTTTTATGTGGATGACCAAATAGAGAAATTTAAACAGTCCTCAGATCTTCTGTTAAAAGTTAATGCACACATAGCCTTTTTTATCTTAAGGTACTGCTTATTTGTGCTTAAATTTACTTATGTCTTGCGTTGTTCTCATCTTTGGCAACACCAAGGTCAGCTTCGGAGGTTGGACGATGTTATTAAAAATACACTTGTCGTGATGTTGAATTGCTCGATGGATGATTTGACATGGGTTTAGGCGTCTCTTCCCATTCGTTTTGGAGGTTTGGGTGTCAGGCGTATGACTGATATTGCTTTGCCGGTTTTTCTGGCGTCCGCTCATGCTTCGAACCTTCTTTGCGGGAAAATATTAAGCCCTTCTTTGGGTTCCGTGGAGGTTTCGGGTTTGGTGGATGCCAGAGATGCGTGGCAGGCTAGATGTTTGGAGGAATTGCCGGTATCTCCCAATACCCAGAGACAATGAGATGAACCCCTTTGTAAGCTCGTTTTACAGAATTTGGTCGGCTCGTCATTAAATACAGCTGATCGAGCACGTTTGCTGGCGGTGTCAGAGAGGGAATCAGGTTTGTGGTTACAAGCTTACCCATCATCCAATGTAGGTAGCTTATTGGATAATATTACGTTTTCTCAGGCTGTGAGGCTCCGTTTGGGCGTGAAGTCATGTGAGGGACATTGTTGTGCATGTGGCGAGATGGTTGGTGAGCCGGCTTATCATGGCTTGTCTTGTCAGCGAAGCGCTGGTCGCATCCCACGTCACGCATCTTTGAATGACATCATAAGGAGAGCATTGATGTAAGCCAATGTTCCAGCGATTCTGGAGCCGTCTGGTGTTTCACGTTCCGACGGCAAAAGACCGGATACACCGGTTTGGGTGTCAGGCGTACGACTGATATCGATTTGCCGGCTTTTCTGGCGTCCGCTCATGCTTCAAACCTTCTTTGCGGGAAAATATTAAGCCCTTCTTTGGGTTCCGTGGAGGTTTCGGGTTTAGTGGTTTGGTGGTGGCGGTTTTCGACGGCAAAAGACCGGAGTCTTTGGTGCCCTGGAGGTTTGGCAAAAGTTTGGTGTGGGATGCGTTGTGCGTTGACACAATGGCCCCTCGCACTTACCTTCTACTTCTGCTCAAGCGGGTGCTGCAGCTTCTTCGGCGGAAGTTTTGAAACTGAGAAAATATTCGTGTCTGGGGGATGTGTACTTTTTTGTTCCTTTCGCTGTAGTGACAATGAGCCCTTGGGGTCCTGCAGATAAGGGTTTTCTAAATGACATTTCTGGACGTCTCATTGAGGCTTCTGGTGACCCAAGGGCTGGTAGCTATTTTGCTCAGAGAATAAGTTTAGCCATTCAGAGAGGTAATGCTGCCAGCCTTTTGGGAACCCTGCCAAGGTGTGAGGTTCTGGAAGATATTTTCTATTTATAGGTTAATTTTTTGTATTGATTGTCTTTAATTGTATTTTAATTAAATAAACGTTGAGTATCTACCTACTTTAGCATTTAAACTATAATTTCAGATACTTTGTATTCAATTGTTAGATAAGTGTATCAACATGATTGTGTTTTTCTTTTTAATAAATCAATTATAAGTAAAAATTCGGAAGCACAATTGGTAAATGGTTCGTGGTTATTATCTCTAAAACTATCACACGATATATTGACGGGTTTTTTACTCACGGTTTTTTTTATTGAGTTCCCAATATTTTAATGTATCAAAAATACTATTTAAAAAACCGTGAGTAAAGAACCTGTCAATTTGTGTAATAGTATTAGTGATAAAATGGTTAGATTTATTATTTTACTTTAGATCAATAACATTATCTTCTATCAATAATTGTATAATGTTATTATTTATACCATCATAAAAGATGACCTAGATATCGAGAGAGAACGGAGAGCATTGGCTGTGCGAAGTAACATGTTGGCCCGCAGGTTTGCTCGGTGTACAACACAAGTCAAAATAGTCCTGTTTAAGGCTTTTTGTCAGGTTTTCTATACCAGCAGCTTGTGGGTCAACTACACTCAAAAAGCGTACAATGCTCTCCGTGTTCAATACAACAATGCCCTTAGGATGCTGTTGCGGCTGCCCCGCTTTTGTAGCGCATCACGTATGTTTGCACAGGAGCGCATAGATGACTTTTACGCCATTAGGCGAAAAAGAGTGGCCTCGTTGCTGTACAGGGTGCGGGCCAGCTCCAACAGTGTCCTATCGGGCATTGCTGATACTGTCCCATACTGAGACACTGGGTGGGACTTCTGATAAAATTAATTTAATTAATTAATTTTGAATGTTAACCTAACATAGACTTAAGAACTACTAACAATAATGGATTTTAATTGTCTGAAAATAAATAAATTATTATTATTATTATTATAAAATAACTGAAAAAAGATAATATTTGTTTACATATACATACATACATAAATCACGCCTATATCCCTTTCGGGGTAGGCAGAGCGTTAACGGCCGTAAAACAAATATAAACAACACGTCTGACCAAAGTTTGAGGGTGAATCAGATAACCGTGTATCACTATAGTGACAAGTTGTCAGCCCATCGCCTAAAATAGCAATACACATCTAACCCTCGAGTCCCTTAGTCGCCTTTTACGACACCCATGGGTAAGAAATGGGGTGATGCTATTCTAAGCCGGCATCACACGACAAATATAATATATAATATTTGTTTATAATTTTTAATAATTTACCAATATACAGAGTTTTCATTTAAATGCGAGCCATAGCTTAAGGGCAGGTTTAGTATCAACAACTGAACAACTTTCCCCTACTAGAAACATAGGTCGAAAGATGAAAAAAATATTGCACCTCCCATACAAACTGTAACGTTGTGATTTTCGTTAAAATTTTACGTTGCTATAATTTGGTGCCATGGCTGAATTGTCTTGACGTCAGGTCAAAAAAACATTTATAAGTAATATTAGGATTGCCAGATAGTTCCGATTTAGTTGGTATCTGATAATTTTGATGGTCGTGAAACTCAATAAAGTTTCGTTATGTGGCCTTGTTCAAATAAGGATTTGCTAGAAAAAAATTACCATACAGTCGTTAGTAAATAAACAAATTGTATGTAGAAAAATTTTGATATGTTAAGCAGTAATATTATAGAAATACGGATTTCTTGCGAAAACGTTTAAGAGTTACATTTGGAAATGGAAATATAACAATGTTTCCAGTTTGGTTGTCATCGTTTAGATCTATTTTTTATCACATTCGGTGAATTTGATACAATGAAGGATGTTCGGTATATTCGAAGTCGGGGACTGGCAACATCTCTTTTTGGATTTCGGCTCCTGACACCTAACCTCGTGTCTCAATTTTGTTAATTTATTATAATACTGTGCGCTAATATAATAAAAAGGCCCAGTTGTTTTGCGGACTTCAAGCTTCTGGAAAATCCCAGTAGGTAAGTTGTTTTGCAGATTTGATAAATTTCTGGTTATAAAGAGAATATAATCTCAATGTTGGCTCGTCCATATTTTGTGACTTTGGATTGAATTCTGCTGTTCTTTCAGGGAAATATCACATTCGCCACGCATAAATTGCAGCTGGTGTACTCTGGAGGGAAGTTTTTCTTGCCACATGGTAAGATACATAATGAAAGTAATGCCTACCCTCTGGTTGAGATCTTTTGCTTTGGGAATTTCTCATTAAGTTACATTCTTTCATAATTACAGGTGGATCGTGAATGACAATGCACTCTAATGCATTTCCAATGTGCCTACGCTGAAATTTTAGTAAATTGAGGTAAATAAGATACAAATTTATTATATTGTCCGAGGGTAGACTTTTTGCCATGCATTCCAGTCATGAATTCATTTAAATTTACTTATTTTCAGATTCTGTTAAAGAAAAGAAAGATATCTATCTGCGTTAGGGAAAGAATAAATTGAAGAATTCACAAAATAATGTAAGTATTGGAGAAAATTTGTGCTCAGCGATATGGCTAAAGTTGGCCGCTGAACCAATACTTTGTGTCAGTTTAGTACATACATACATACATATATCACGCCTATAATCCCTTGCGGTGTAGGCAGAGCGTAAACAGCCGCATAAAACGGACATTTACGCCACGTCTGACAAATATTTTGAGGGTTATTTGGAAAATTGTGTATCGCTATAGTGACAGGTTGTCAGCCCATCGCCTAAAATTGCAATACACACTCTCAAGTCCCTAAGTCGCCTCTTACGACTCCCACGGGCAAGAAATGGGGTGATGCTATTCTCAGCTGGCAACACACGGCAACTTAGTAAAGTCAGTTTAGTAAAGCTGTTATTTTCTACTTTAGAGACGTCACATTTGACAGTTGACAAATTCACCAGCCTCGAGATTTTTAATATTTTATAATTATAAATATCTCTTATTTAGTCGATTAAACCATCAAAATACGTTCGCGAGAAACCAACTCCTTTGTGAAAACGTTTGTGACGCGAAAAACTTTAAACTACGAAAGTGTAAACAAAAAGTGCAAAAAGTGCATAAAGTGACCACAAAATAATAGTAAATGGTGAATTATTACAATAAAGTCTAATTAAACAAGTAATTTTTAGTAACAAAATAGTGAATCAAAACTATATTTTGAGAATCAAAGTGTACTTTACGATATAATTCATATTCCCTATCTATGGAAACCGTTTGTAATAATTCAAATAAAGTGACCTTTGGACTTTTAAACACTACAAAAGCACACGTCAGTCAGCTGATCGACCTGCTATATCTGAGCCAGATCTACACGACTTACCTAGTTAAGACCCTCTATTTCGCCAATTGAAATATCGTCACCGTGGCGTAGCGGTCTACTGCTCCGAGATTTTTTGCAGTAAATTGAAGGAAGTCCGAGTTCGAACCCCAGCACAGGACGCAAAATTTATTTGTTTTCAAATTTTATTTGTTTCCAAATTTATTTAGTTTTCTAATAGAAACGACATCTACAAAAATCTGTGGAATAAACTAGAGAATCTTAACTCTAGTTGCCTCTAGCCAGCACACCAAATAGCACTGCATGAATTACGTTATTTCCACGGAAGATGGCGCTCTACTGCGATAAATGTAATAAATCAATAGACAATAGAGAGTTCCTGATATGTTTATCTTGTAAATGCAAATACCACGTCGAATGTTGTAATGTCTCTGTCAAGATATTTCATTTAATGAAGGATAAAAGCACCTGGCAATGCGGGTCATGCCTAAGAAAGCCTAAAGCGCCTGATGATTTTATCACTAAACGTATATATAGGCCAATAGTCCCTACAACAAATTCGTTTGAGGCGCTTTCTATTTTAATAAGCGATGGCGACGGTGAGTATACAGAAAACTCTTCACAATCTGACGAGTTTAACCTAAATTTAAATAGAAGCTGTCCAGAAAAAACAGCAATTTATTCTAGAGCTGATGAAATGACACAAACCATCTCAGTTTTACAGAAAAAGCTTGCATCAGCTGAACATGAGATAGAAAACCTAATATCCGAAAATTGTATGTTGAAGGACGAAATAGAAGTACATAAGAATAAAATAAAACAACTTACAACTATAAGTCGAGGTACACCAGGAAATAAACAAATAAGAAACATAAGACACAAACAGACAGCAAACCAAAGCATCATAAATACGGGTGTACCAACCAATAATCAACAAACACCTAGAGCAAATCCCAAATTACAAAATAAGCGAAAAAATAAAACCAAACCAAAACATGTTAGTACTCCGAATACATCACTTACAGCTGAACCCAAGACGACGACGAGTAACTTTGACAGCTCTTCTATAATAGAGCCAGTCCCTGCAACTTTCAACTCTAGGAAGCCGTGTATTTTTGTTTTTGGTGATGAGCAAGTACGCGGTCTAGCTTCAAAATTAGTATATTCCAGATCCGGTAAACAAAATGATGTGTATAATGTAATATCATCTGTAAAGCCATCGGCGTCAAGTACCCAAATTTTAAAGGATTTGGATAGCTCTATGAACACAATAAATAAGGATGATCTAATAATTCTCTCTGTTGGTAGAAATGACAAGAACCCTTATGTATTTTTTACTAATTTATGTAACACCCTATGTAAATATAAGGACTACAATTTTTTATTGCTAAATGTTATTAGATTTAAATATCTCAGCACCAGTACATTCAATAATGAGTTAACATTATTTGTTAAAAATTATCTTAACTGCACACTAATTGATGTTTATAGTAGAAGCTCATCAGAAACATACTTGAATCTGAATCATGTAGTTCGAAAGCTGAATATTAAAATTGACTTAGGTTTATGCCATCGTCTGGGGAGGGAGGTGGCGAGTGATGCAAATAACTCATCAACATTTTTTCGTCCCTAAAAGTGCATTAAGTACCTCATCACCACCTAAGATAAAGGTATCTAAAGTTTTGCCAAATTCCGGCAAACATAACGGTTTGACCATTTTTAGTCAAAATATACAAGGGCTCTGCTGTAAATTAGATATATTAGAACTTACTTTTCTTGAATTATACGAAAAAGGAATAGATGTTGACATCATATGTTTTGGTGAAACTTTTGTTAAAAAGGGATCGGTGACTTATATCAAATTAAATAATTTTAAAGTGGCTTCATCGTTCTGTCGCGATGAAAGTAGAGGCGGGACTTGCATATTACTCAAGAAAGACCTTGAATTCAAGCAATTGCCTTTTATTGAGAAGCTTGCTTCTAAGGATTATTTCGAATGTTGTGGTGTGGAAATTATGAACATTAATCTTATTGTAGTAAATATCTATAGAATTCCCGAACAGACGAAGGCTCATACAGGTGTATTCATCCACAAACTTGATAAACTAATGCATTTATTAACTTCTAAGTATAAGAAAAAGAAAATTGTAATATGTGGTGATTGGAACATCGACTTGAAACAGGATAGCGCAGGAAAAGACCTACAAAATGTCCTGCATAACTATGACCTTAATCCCCATATCTTGTCTCCTACAAGACAAAAACGATGTATTGACCAAATAGCTAGCAACACAAAACCGATAGAGACTAAAATTCATTATCTTGGACTGTCTGACCACGAGACTGCTCAGACAATTACCATAAACGTTAACAAAATATCGTGTTTCTCTACTTGGTATGAATACAAGAGAGACTATAATATAAATAACATGAGAAAGTTTTGCGAGTGTATTTCAGCGCTCTCTTTTAGTGAAGTTTTTAGTTCCGACAACCTAACAAATGCGTTTGAGTATTTTTATGAGTTGTTATGTCTGTTCCACAGTTTGTGCTTTCCAGAGATAAGAAAAAAATATAACAATCGTTTCCAAAAACTCAAATGGTGTACAAAGGGAATCAAAAAGTCTTGTAGTACAAAACGAAGATTATATATTAATTACAGAATGGGAAAAAGTAACAAAATTCTTAATAAAAATAAATTCAAAACATATAATAATTTACTTAAAAAATGTATAATAAATGCTCAGAAAAATAATAATAATAAATATATTCAAAACAATGAAAACAAGTGCAAAGCTTCATGGGCCATAATTAGTTCGAATATTTCTGATAAACCCATCAATAATGACATAGCTCAAATACATTTTAACAATAATACCTATTCTACTCCCCTTGACATTTGTAATACTTTGAATAATTATTTCATAGACTCGACAAATAAAACTGATAAAAATATAACCTTTAACCCAAATATAGACCGAATTAATTCTAACACAATTTTTTTGAAACCTGTAACAGATACAGAAGTTTATAATATTATCATGAGTTTAAAAAATAGTTCATCTAGTGGGTTTGACAACATAACAACCACAATTCTCAAGTCCTGTGCTCACTTCATATGTTACCCGCTTGCACACATTATAAATTTGTCCTTGGTTGAGGGTGCTTTTCCGAAAAGCCTTAAAGTGAGCATTGTCAGACCGCTATTTAAAAAAGGTGACTGTAAAGACCCATCAAACTATAGACCTATTACACTAGTACCTACTCTATCAAAAATCTTTGAAAGGGCAATGCACTCTAGGCTATATGAGTTTTTGGAGAAGTACGAAATACTTCGGCCGGAACAATACGGTTTTTGTAGAGGGAGATCGACAACGGATGCATGTTTTGATCTAATACATACCATAACTTCGAACATTAATAACAAAACACCCGTGGCGTCGATCTTTCTTGATATGAGTAAAGCGTTCGATTTCGTTACCACGAAAAGCTCTTAAAAAAGCTTAATTTCTACGGAATTCGTGGCAAAGCGCTAGATTGGATAGAAAGCTTTCTTACCGAGCGGACACAATGCACGGAAATAACTAGAACTACCCTATCTAGTAATCTACCCCTCAAACAAACATTCAGGTCTGTTTTTAGAACAAATAACTCTGGAGTGCCCCAAGGGAGCGTACTTGGGCCACTGCTTTTTATTATTTTCGCGAATGATCTTCCCATCATTACGGCTCATAAATGTGTACTGTTTGCAGATGACACTACACTAATAGTTAAATGCAAAAATAAAGATACCTTTGAGACAGATGTAAATAATGCTCTTAAAGATGTCATAAACTGGATGGAAGTCAATAATTTAAAAATTAATGTCAGCAAAACCCAGTATATGCAAGTCAGATCATATAATTCAAACCCTAAACAAATTCACCTTAGCCATAATAATGATACTGTAAATGTAGTTGACAAGGTAAAATTTCTTGGTATAATCGTAGACGAACATCTCAATTGGAAGGAACATGTGAAATCTGTTTGCGGTAGACTAAACCGCTTTGTCTTTGCCCTTAAGCGATTAAGACAGACTGTGTCACGTGATGCTGCTCTGACGGCTTACCATGGCTACGTTTCTTCAGTTCTTAGCTACGGTCTCATAATTTGGGGAAATTCGGTGGATATAAATGAGGTATTTAAGGTACAAAAAAAGTGTATCCGCGCAATTTCAAATGCATGGTTTGATGACAGTTGCAAACCTCTTTTCAGGGCACTCAATGTATTACCATTACCATGTATGTACATCAGAGATATTTGCGTCTTCGTTTCCTCTCATCCTAAATATTGGCAAACGCGTGGTGAAGTAGTACAAAGACAAAGAAGAATAAACATAAAGAATATGCTATATCAGCCACGCTGTTATAAAGACATCTACAAAAGAAATGTTAATAATATGTGTATACTAATATATAATAAACCTCCTACTGAATTAAAATTGCATCATGGAAACTCTTTTAAAAATAATTTGACAAAATGGTTATTGCAACATTGCTTCTATAGTATAAGGGAATATTTTAATTTTAAATTGTGATTATAATTGTGTTTCAAATGAACTGCCAATTTTATAAATGACATAACCAATTTTTAATTGTAATTAATTTGTAATTAGAATGTAATTAGAATTTTAAGTTATAATTTTGTAAAATTTTATAAAGACTAATTTGCACGCCTGCATGCAGGCTGAATACACTGTACAATAACTAATTTTAAGACCTCTCATGACTGTATTCTTGCAAATAAACATTTATCTTATCTTATCTTATCTTATCTAGAAAAATAGTGAAGCTGAAGCTATAGGAAGGTCGCTACCTCGTGTCTGCATTGGAACTGCAAGTACTGGAGCTTTGCGGTGGTGGTGAGCAACTCACTTGTGCCTTGGCCTTTTTACCTTTTCTTTGGTTACCCCAAGTTTTGTTTAAATTTAATTTTTGAGGAATATTTTTGCCTTAAAGGTATTTCAGTAGTGAAACTAAATAGATAAATAAATGCAAAAATATAGTAAGTAAGAAAGTAAGTAAAAACACTTATTGCACAAAATAACAAATAAAAATAACAGGAACATTCATAGCTATCATGCGCAAAGGCGGCCTTATCGCTACAAGCGATCTCTTCCAGACAACCTTTGGGTGGAGGAGAAAGTATATAAAAACAGAGCAGTGCGAGAGTAATCACAATAGTAACTTTTATAAAAGCAACAAATACATAATACAAAACTATAATATAAATATAAACCTACATATAAATGTACGTACACTTACATATATACATATAAATATAAATTCATCATATATAGTACATACCCATCTATATATATAGATTGTCCTCCTTTCGGCCGTTGTTGATCAGGTTGAAATACGCGTTAAATGTTGATCCACCTTTGTCCGCAGTTTACTGGGGAATTATTGGGGGTATCGTTTTATTTTTGATTTACATTTATTCACCGGCTTGTAACGCAGTACCCAAGCTTACGGAAAAGTCGCTACCTTGACACCAACTGACACGGCAGTTGTTGATCCTGTAACGGATTTCTTTTTTAAGGAAAATGATGCTTTGTTGATCTATATAAAGTCATTTATGAGCAACATTTGCCGTGAACTTTTAAACCGATACTGCAGAACGGCAACGTTGCACAAGTGAGACGAGAAGTATTAATTTTTACAAGCTTTTATTTGACTTGCCGTGTTTGTTAGTTTGTACGGGTCAAATCTTGGAAGAATACATGGTAGCCAGGGTCTGAAGATGGAGCCGGAAGGTGGTCATAGCATCTCAAAGATGCAACTACGTACCCCTATCGAGTTTGGACTCTTTGGAATCATCTTGCCAACCACTCTTCAAACACATGGTAGCCAAGGTCTGAAGATGGGAGCCGGAAGGTGGTCATAGCATCTCAAGAGATGCAACTACGTACCCCTATCGAATTTGGGCTCGTTGGAATCGTCTTGCCAACCACTCTTCAAATACATGGTAGCCAGGGTCTGAAGATGGAGCCGGAAGGTGGTCATAGCATCTCAGAGATGCAACTACGTACCCCTATCGAGTTTGGTCTCGTTGGAATCGTCTTGCCAACCACTCTTCAAATACATGATAGCCAGGGTCTGAAGATGGAGCCGGAAGGTGGTCATAGCATCTCAAAGATGCAACTACGTACCCCTATCGAGTTTGGACTCTTTGGAATCATCTTGCCAACCACTCTTCAAACACATGGTAGCCAAGGTCTGAAGATGGGAGCCGGAAGGTGGTCATAGCATCTCAAGAGATGCAACTACGTACCCCTATCGAATTTGGGCTCGTTGGAATCGTCTTGCCAACCACTCTTCAAATACATGGTAGCCAGGGTCTGAAGATGGAGCCGGAAGGTGGTCATAGCATCTCAGAGATGCAACTACGTACCCCTATCGAGTTTGAACTCGTTGGAATCGTCTTGCCAACCACTCTTCAAATACATGGTAGCCAGGGTCTGAAGATGGATCCGGAAGGTGGTCATAGCATCTCAAGAGATGCAACTACGTACCCCTATCGAGTTTGGGCTCGTTGGAATCGTCTTGCCAACCACTCTTCAAATACATGGTAGCCAGGGTCTGAAGATGGATCCGGAAGGTGGTCATAGCATCTCAGAGATGCAACTACGTACCCCTATCGAGTTTGGGCTCGTTGGAATCGTCTTGCCAACCACTCTTCAAATACATGGTAGCCAGGGTCTGAAGATGGATCCGGAAGGTGGTCATAGCATCTCAGAGATGCAACTACGTACCCCTATCGAGTTTGGACTCGTTGGAATCGTCTTGCCAACCACTCTTCAAATACATGGTAGCCAGGGTCTGAAGATGGATCCGGAAGGTGGTCATAGCATCTCAAGAGATGCAACTACGTACCCCTATCGAGTTTGGGCTCGTTGGAATCGTCTTGCCAACCACTCTTCAAATACATGGTAGCCAGGGTCTGAAGATGGATCCGGAAGGTGGTCATAGCATCTCAGAGATGCAACTACGTACCCCTATCGAGTTTGGGCTCGTTGAAATCGTCTTGCCAACCACTCTTCAAATACATGGTAGCCAGGGTCTGAAGATGGATCCGGAAGGTGGTCATAGCATCTCAGAGATGCAACTACGTACCCCTATCGAGTTTGGACTCGTTGGAATCGTCTTGCCAACCACTCTTCAAATACATGGTAGCCAGGGTCTGAAGATGGATCCGGAAGGTGGTCATAGCATCTCAAGAGATGCAACTACGTACCCCTATCGAGTTTGGGCTCGTTGGAATCGTCTTGCCAACCACTCTTCAAATACATGGTAGCCAGGGTCTGAAGATGGATCCGGAAGGTGGTCATAGCATCTCAGAGATGCAACTACGTACCCCTATCGAGTTTGGGCTCGTTGGAATCGTCTAGCCAACCACTCTTCAAATACATGGTAGCCAGGGTCTGAAGATGGAGCCGGAAGGTGGTCATAGCATCTCAGAGATGCAACTACGTACCCCTATCGAGTTTGGGCTCGTTGGAATCGTCTAGCCAACCACTTTTCAAATACATGACAGCTATAAG
Organism: Tuta absoluta; assembly: GCA_027580185.1. Lineage (NCBI taxonomy): Eukaryota > Metazoa > Arthropoda > Insecta > Lepidoptera > Gelechiidae > Tuta > Tuta absoluta. Next base: position 57,429 of record JAQAHW010000124.1, on the reverse strand, counting down.
CTTGTTTTCTTTTTCAATTATATTTATTTATTTTCTTAACCATAAATAGTAAGGTATTGTGAAGTAGAAGAACAAGAAATAGAAGTAGGCGGGAGGGAGAGAGATGTATTCCTATCCTAGCTAGACGTGGGCGCCGCCTTAAGATTTCTGGGAATCTATTTTAATGGTCACTTTAGCCTGATGATAAAAATATGATTTTACGTGTAGCGCGGTGATTATTTTGACACGATCATAATACATTGCGTGTTTCTCGGATGTAATACGTCTCCGGTCTCCCTCTTTGCTCATTAAACCTTCCCATCACCACCCCCCACCCCTCGCTCTTATTCGGGATTAGTGATATTGCACAATGTATCAGGTAGATGGACATATCATATTTAAACTTCAATTTGACATAGATTTAATAACATTGACATAGGTTTAACTTTGACATGTATTTGTTTTTTACATTTCTGTAAGTTTACTATTCTTTTTTTTATGTATTATGTTAAGTACCTAGATTTGACTTTCTAAAAGAGAATCTTGTACATTCCTACTTAGAAATAAATTATTTGATTTTGATGTTGCATAAAGATTATCAAGATAGTTATTGCATTAAACATGCACCCACTCGATTCCTTTTACTCCTACAACACTCCCCGCACACCTCATCCTCTTGCTCGTCCGCAATGGGTCTTCCAACACCGTGCCATGTTCATCGTGCTATATTCTTATCTCTATACTCATCCTATTACTCGTTTACCAACTCACTTATATTCGTAACTTATCCCTCGACTCTTCTCAATTTTATTCCGATGAATAGACTAGCTGTGCCCGCGACTTCGTTCTCGTGGAGTTAGAACTTTTGTACAAATTTGTAAGTTTAATATCTTTCGTTCTGCTCAACCGATTTTGATAAAAATTGTCTCAAATGCTGGCCAGGATTAGTAGCTATACACCACAAAAAGTTTTATTAGAATCGATCTAGTACTTTCAGAGATTAGCTCGGACAAACAGATAAACAGACAAACGGACAAACAAACAGACAAAAACTTTCTAAAACATTGCACATTTTTCTATTTTAATAAATTATTTTAACATCGCTCCCAATAAGATTTTTGTAAATATATTCAATGTTCAGACACGCGAATTTACTTTTTTATTATATGTATAGATTTGTCATAAACGCATGAAAAATATTTCCATACTTTCACAAACTAATAAGTTTTAATCAAAACTATATTTTTTTCTGAACTACACAAAAAATAAATTTTATTTGGAATACTGTGCATAGTACTGGCCAAAATTGAAATTCTCCTCTATAGTTATTGACATTCATTCATACACGTGTTGTGACGTTGTACAAAGCAAAGAAACAAAGTGGCAACAGCGCACATAAGAAAACCGTGCACCTCAACTACCAAAAAAAAAAGTGCACCTCACTAACATCCGAGGGTTGCACTCCAATCTCGATCCGGTCCATCACCACCTTGAGACCGAGAAGCCGCACCTGTTCTTCCTAACGGAGACGAAGATAACAACACCGTCGGACGTTGCGTACCTCAACTACCCGGGTTACTCTCTTGAGCATAAGTTCAAGAAGCAGGCTGGGGTCTGTGTGTATGTCCGCGATGACATTTGTTGTCGTCGTCTCCGTTGCTTTGAGAAATCGGGTTTTTCTGCCATTTGGCTACTGGAGGACTCTGGCGTGGAGAAAACTCTATATGTCGGCGTCTACCGATCGCACAGCGGTGACCAGGAGACGACAGCGCTTTTCAATTACCTCGTTGAAACGACAGACGTAGCACAGCAAAGATACCCGACAGCGAAGCTAACTTTTCTGGGGGACTTTAATTCCCACCATAAGGAGTGGTTGTTCCCGTTCCAGAAAACTGACCATGCTGGGCTAGAGGCGCGCAAGTTTGCGTTATCGCTAGATCTGACCCAGCTGGTGAATGTAGCTACGCGGATACCGGATATCGACGGCCATACACCCAATTGCTTGGACTTGCTGCTGACAACTGATCCAGACAGTCATTCAGTTTCGGTCTCAGCTCCGCTGGGAACGTCCGACCACTGTCTGGTGAAATCCGTATCGACCTGCTCTCCTCTCGATGACAGCCCCAGGGGCACGAGGCGAGTTTGGAGATACGAGTCAGCAGATTGGGAAGAGATGCGGCACTTCTTTGCATCTTACCCGTGGCGTCAAGTGTGCTTCTCTTCGCGTGACCCCTCGTGTTGTGCAGATGCGGTTGCGGACGTGATTCGGCAGGGGATGGAATATTTTATTCCATTCTCCGACATCCCGCTCGGTCACAAAGCCCAGCCTTGGTTTAACGCAGAATGCGCCCAAGCTGAGGCGCGTAAAGAATCGGCATACCAAGCTTGGGTCAAGGCACGCGACTGCAAATTAAGAGCACGTAGGGTTCGCGCGAAGAAAAGAACCTTCAACTCTGCCACTAAGTCCTGCAAACGGGTTTTACGTAAGGCACGTTTTGACCATGTCGGACGAATAGGGGCCAAACTAGCATCACACCCTCCGGGTAGTAAAAAGTTTTGGTCCCTGTCCAAAGCGGTTGAAACTAATTTCTGTCGTCCAACCTTACCTCCAATGCTGAAACCTGATGGATCGCTGGCTCACTCTGCAAGTGAGAAAGCAAATTTGTTTGCTTCCTTGTTTGCAAGCAACTCACGTCTGGACGCTGGCTCCAAACAACCACCTACTGTACCTCGTTGCGATTCTTCGATGTCGGAGATCGCAGTACACATTAAAGAGTATTGTGCAGTCTAGACGTGAACAAGGCCAGCGGACCTGATGGCATACCAGCGAGAGTATTAAGACTATGTGCGCCTGAACTGTCTCCTGTGCTGACACGCTTGTTCCGCCTCTCTCTTAAAGAAAGAACGGTGCCGGGGGCCTGGAAGCTTGCTAATGTGCAACCAGTTCCCAAAAAGGGCGACCGTGCCGACCCTGCCCATTACCGTCAAATTGCCATTACCTCCATCCTATGCAAGGTCATGGAGAGGGTACTTAACAGTAAGTTGCTGACCTACCTTGAAGACAATGATCTTCTCAGTGACCGTCAATATGGCTTTCGCCGGGGGCGATCTACTGGTGATCTTCTTGTGTATGTCACGCACTGCTGGGGCGAAGCCATCGAGAAAAACGGCGAAGCACTTGCCGTTTCACTCGATATCTCGAAGGCCTTTGACAGGGTCTGGCATGCAAGTCTGCTCAGCAAGCTTCCTGCTTATGGCATCCCAGCTGATTTTTGTACTTGGATTTCAGACTTCCTTAGTGAACGGTCCATCAGAGTAGTCGTTGACGGCTGCTCCTCTGACCTAATGGCCATTGATGCCGGAGTTCCTCAGGGGTCTGTTCTCTCTGCAACTCTTTTCCTGCTGCACATCAATGACCTCATTCGGCATGGTATTGTTGGATACGCAGATGATAGTACCGTTTCAGAGAGATACTTGACAGGTGCAGGGACCAGTGGGGATGAAATACGTTCGTTAAGAAAGGCCATGGTAGAGCGAACAGATCTGACCTTAAGTCTTGTCTCCCAATGGGGCGACGACAATCTGGTCTCATTCAATGCCACCAAAACACAGGCGTGTCTTTTCACTGCAAAAAGGAGTCCTTTCGACTGGACACCTACTTTTCGGGGTACATCTGTCCCAGTCACTGACAGGCTTGAGCTTCTAGGCATGGAGTTGACATCAAATCTAAACTTCGGCGCGACCATCGAGTACAAGGCTCAGACGGCGGCTAAAAAGCTGGGCGTCCTGAATAGAGTGAAGCGATACTTTACGCCTGGACAGCTTTTAACTCTTTACAAAGCACAAGTCCGATCCTGCATGGAGTATTGCAGTCACCTTTGGGATGGCTCAGCCAAATACCAACTTGCCGCTCTTGACTCGGTGGAACGCAGGGCCAAGAGGCTCATAGGCGACATAAAACTGGTGGACACCAAGCTACATAGCCTGGCACATCGCCGCAAGGTTGCCTGCTTGTCGGTATTTTATAGATTGTACTTCGGAGAGTGTGCTCAAGAGCTTCACGACCTTGTTCCACCAGCTCCCTTCTACCATCGGACATCCAGACGCACCGCCGGATACCATCCGTACCTGGTAGCCATTCCACCAATTCGGACTAAGCGCTTCCAGTCATCATTTATAATGCGCACTGCTAAAGAGTGGAACTCACTTCCTGCGTCTGTGTTTCCAAAAGCATACAACCCTAATCTCTTCAAAGTAAGAGTGAACAGGCTTCTTCTGGGTGAGCTCGCTCCATCTTAGACTCTGTCTCCGTCCTATGACCTAGACTAGAGTCAAGAGCAAACCCATCATTAATAAATAAAAAAAAAAAAAAAAACACCAATCATAAAAACGGTGGCCTGTGATTGGTCCATTTGAATCAGATCAACATTTGATGGAGCGGATTTGTATAAAGAATGTTATGAATTGATCGTATTTGTGCTTTTAAAGGGACAGCGATTGTTGATCCGATCGGAGCCACATTTGTATGCAGGGTCATACATTAGATCAACAAAAGCTGTCGGGATCAACAATTGCCAACAGATCAACAATTAACTGATGCTACAACCCGTATGATCAACATTTGCCGAGTTGATATATCTATATATATATATACTTATACATATACATATATACATCATTACACAAAAAGACCTAAGTACCAACTTATTTGTAGTTAATTCTTGCTTTTGACAGGTAATGTGCATGTACCTTCGTTTTAAAAGCGTCAAGTGTCGTGCAGTGGCGTATTTCACGCGGCAGAGCATTCCAAGTGTGAATAGATACTTATTAGTATGTATTAGTTTATTTTTATTTAAGCTATATGTGTATTAGTATTAAATTCAGTATTTTTGTATGTATTTTATTATATTGTAAATTATATTGAACTTTTATTTATTCTTTGTATCTGTTCCCGTGTATTCCCATCTTTCACCCCCGCTAGGTTGGCTGGAAGAGATCTCTAAAAGAGATAAGCTCGCCTGTTGTTTTAATTTTAAGTTTCAACTGTATGTTTACTTGTTTCGTTACAATAAAGGATATATTAGATTTTACTAAAAACGACTCCCTGTAGTATCCCGACTGACTCATTGGGGCCTTCAAAATGTTATCTGATTTTGATCGCAGGATTCTATCATGATCGAAACCAAGAAAGTTGAACCGGTCAGACAGGTAGGTAGGAATAATGGAATTATTTAAAACGTTGTAAACAATTGCAACTGCGTGAGAGTCTCTACGCTGTCTGATCGGCAACCAACCCAGCTGAGCACGAAAAGAGGACACGTAATCGAATTTGCGGAGTCCATAGATAATACACCCAGATTCTTAACAGAATTACTGTACGTCAGCGGGGATCCGTCAAAAACAACTGCCGGCAAATTATCAATATCCAGGCGTGCTAATTGTTTTGAACCACCTATGATAATTACCTGCGACTTACTGGGATTCACTGTCAGGCCATGCGAGCTACTCCAATTTTTTATAATATCCAGGTCTTCATTAATTCGCTCGATACCTGAAGAAACATCTCTGACAGCACACTGAGTATAAATTTGCAGGTCATCGGCGTAAAGGTGATATTGGCATTTCAGGAGTGGGTTAAGGAAGTTGATAAAGATAGAAAAAAGGAGAGGAGACGAAACTCCACCCTGGGGCACACCAGCTACAATATCACAGAAAGAAGAGTTTCGGTCATCAATGCGTACACATTGCTTGCGTCCACACAAATAATTACGAAACCACCCTAACGCTGCAGCGGACAAATTAAGAGACCGAAGCATCGCGAGGAGTATCAATCAATCAAATCAAATTCTTTATTTAATAAACATAATTACTAATACGTTAAACTATACAAAACAATTATGAGGCTTAACTATTTCCTAAACTAAGAATAATCATTCCTGTGTCTTAGGTAAACAGTTTGCCAACATAACTGTTCTAAATAAAATATAAAAATAAAATACGACTATACAAGTAAAATAAACTTAAATACACTTTAAAATATTACTATTCTAAAACCTATTCTAACGGTGAAGCCGTGAGCGGTAGCTTCCCTCGGAAGCGGCGAAACACGACTCCCTGCGGCCAAAACTCAGGTGACGTGAAGTATATCAAAGTCAACTGTGTTGAAAGCGTTACTAAGATCTAATAATACGAGAATGAAAATGTGTTGACTAGACATACCCAGGCGAATGTCATCAGTCACCTTAATTAGCGCTGTGACTGTGCTGTGTCCAGGGCGAAAGCCGGATTGATATATACTAAGGAGATTATTAGAGTTAATAATATAATAATAATAATAATATAATAATAAAATCTTTATTTCAGACAACATTAGGTCCATAAGGTTAGGTTATAAACAATTAAAAACTTATAACTGCATGTTAGTAGATAATAATAATAATAATAATAATCTGTACCTAAGACTAAATCTAATAACTACGACCGCAGTGAGACTATCCGATGGTGGGCCACTCACACGAGTGCGTGCAGCCGTATCCAGCGTGCCAACATCGGCGAGTCCCAGCGGTCCGCCAACACTCTCAGGATGCTGTTAGAGCTACCACGCACGCGGCTAAGGATTGATGCACAGCGTTTGCGCATAACAGCCGCAAACCCATCTACTTGGGCCTCCGCGAACATGGCGGAGGCGCTACACCAACGCGGCAACCTCATCAGCGCCCTGAAAGCGTTGTTGTATTGTATGCGCAGGTCGCTGTATGTTCTCTGCGTATAGTTAACCCACAAACTACACGTGTAAAAGGATTGGCAGAACGCTCTAAATAGGGTAATTTTAACCGCCTTACTACATCGTGCAAATCTGCGGGCCAACATGTTGCAGCGAACAGACAGCGCCCTGCGCTCCCTCTCTATGTCCACAGAATCCTTCATGTCCTCCGTGACCCAGTGGCCCAAATATTTGAAACGCTCAACCTGTTTTAATTGAGTACCACAGAGCATAAATTTTGGTACGGTAGTGTATCTTATATTATCAGGTTTGAATACCATGAATTCACTTTTTGAGACGTTGTATTTGAGCCCCTGCGCCACAGCATAGGACTCACAGATAGCAAGCAGCCTCTTCATTGCACCGATTGATGGGCTCAGCAGCACCATATCGTCTGCGTAACTGATGTTATTTACACAGACACTGTCTATGTGGCAGCCGATACCAGTGCTGCTAAGGTCATCAATCAGCTGGTTCATGTAGAGGTTGAAAAGCGAAGGAGAGGTCAACCCCCCCTGCCTCACCCCGCATTCCAACCTATATTCCTCTGATAGAGAACCTGCCCATCTCACGTTGTTTTTCTGGTTGTTATACCAATACTGAAAAAGTGATATAACTTCCGCAGGTAGGTCAGTATCATGTCTCATTTTTTTCCACAGCTTCTCATAGGTTACTAGATCGAACGCTTTTGACAAGTCTAGATAACAAGCGTAGACAGGCGTTCTCCTCGCTGTGTAATACTGAACAGTCTGCTTGAGGCACAGGATCGCACTCTCGGTAGAAAGACCTGGCCTAAAACCGAACTGAGCATCGTTAAGCGAGATGTGCTTATCTAAATGCCGACCAAGCAAACTATCCAGCACCTTAGCAATGACTGTCGCCAGAGAGATTGGTCTATAATTGTTCACATCTGATGAGTCACCAGTCTTGTTTTTTATAATAGGTACGACTATAGTACGCATTAAATTCTCGGGTAGGTAAGAATGACCCAGACACAGATTAAAAAACATAGACAATACCCTTGGTAAGTGGACTCCAGCATGCTGCAGATGCTCGATGCTGAGGCTGTCATGTCCTGGGGACTTGCCTCTCACCATGCTCTTAATCACCGCCGCTACCTCATTTGCGGTAAACTTAACATTACGCGCAGAGTTGCAGGACTCAGCATCGGACATCTGCCGCTGTTCTGCTAATGGAGGTTCCACCTTAAAATGTTTCAGAAACCGGTTTGCAATGTCCTGGGGCTCATGTACTCCCGCCACGCTGACTGGAAAGCTCGGCCTTGGATTCATACTATTTGTCCTTTTCCAAAATTGACTAAATTTCTTCTTAGAGTGGAGTTCAGCAATTATATTCATTTTGATTTGTTGCTGATTATTCTGACACCACTTTAATTTAGATTTAAATATCCGTCTTGTCTCGCACATTTCATCATGAACATCTCCAGATAGAGGTCTCCCATAAAGCGTCCAAACTTCAAAATAAAGCCGAGCCCTGCAGTGAGCATCGCGAACGTACTTGTTCCACCCGGGTAGGTATTCTCCGTTTTTCTTTCTCCTAGACTTACTACTACTAATTGCAGCTTCAGATAAAATACACACAACTTTGTCAAACATATTATCTAGCAAAATTCTATGGTCATTGTTACTACACATACCATCACTACAGTCTGTTAATTCTGACGGAAAATCAATTTCTCTAAGTCTCAAGTGACATTGCTCATGATAAGACAATATTTGATTTTTATCACGTTCTCCCCAAATTATCTCATTTACATTTTTATTCAGTAAGATAATCTTTGGCTTTAACACGTCAAAGTTACACTCTATAAGTAAGGGGTAATGATCAGACCAGTAGATGTCATAGAGTACAGAACTCGAGACGACGGAGGCGCGCGCAGCGCTCGTAACTAGACAGTGATCCAACCAACGTAGGCTTCCGTGAGCGTCACTCACAAATGTGTGACAGTCAGACGGTAACAGTTCCATATCCACGCACGACCACAATTGCTCCGAGCAGAATGATAGAAGTTCAGTCGAAAACAGCGTGCCTGGGTGTGCGTTGAAGTCTCCTAACATATACACTGAGTCCACGTTATGACTCTCAATAATAGCCGCCATCTCTCCGAGACATTCAGTAAATTCAACCAAGTTTTTAGCACAGTCCGTAGGCATGTATACTGAGAAAATCATAATATGACGATCACTAAGTTCAACCTTGATCGCAGCTAGGCGATCACTTACACACTTCACTACGGAGACCAAGGGAAGCTTACTTTTCCTCCAGAGTAATGCTACTCCACCGTAGCTCCTCCCCCTCAACACGCCGGCTGACGTGTCCACCGCAGAGGTTCCAGTAAACGCGAAGGCATTATCAATATTCCCCAGGTAGCCGATATCATGCGGCAGTAACCAGGTTTCCTGCAATGCAACCACGTCTGCTGCCTGGCATAGTCTTCGCACGCAGTCCACCGACGTCACGACATTTTTGCAGTTAAAGCTTACAAGTTTGGTTGTACTATCCATTAAGATTTGTTTTGATTTGTCCCAGTTGCCTTGACGGCATTTCCATTATCACGGTATTTAAAGTTAATAAATCGACGATAGGCTACTCCTTTCGGCCAAAAATTTTCCGACATAAATGTTGGCAGCAAACACTTGGGCACGAATACCTTAAACGATTCATAGCCCTTTGTAATTTTCATATTCATCTTATCTACATTAACTTCTATGTCCGCCTTTTTCTTAATATAGTCAGTGATATCACACACGGACACCCCCTTCGCCACATTATAAATATATACTGGAACTTTAGTTTCAGCCGCCTTAAAATTGTTCCCGGGCTCTAAACAAGCTTTACCTCTGTTTCCTACAAAACGATTACGCAGCTTTTTCCTCTCTACTCGAATCCATTCATCACTCTTGGTCTGGGGTTTCCAATTGCCTTCTTTAGCAATTTCAGCCGCAGATTTTGACTTGGTCGACATATTTTCGCTATGGCTCATAGTGGCCCTAGTAGGCATTGGGGAATTCGCAGCTGGCGACGGTGGTGGTTTCTGAGACATAGATCGTGACGTAGTCAGTGCACTTTGCCCACCACTCGGGGCGGCTGTGTGTATCACGTGGTCGTCCGACCGGTTCCCGGCAGCATTCACAGTAGGCATCGACGCAGTCGCGACGGGCGGTTGCGGCACGCTACATTTATCAGCGTTCTCGTTCTCGCTTAGCTGTGAAGCGTCGTGAGTCACCCCAGCTGATTCGTGCTGAGCGTTATTTCCAAGTAGCGGCGACAATGATCGAGTTCTCTGACTACCCTCTGTGGCAAGTTTCTGTCCAATATCTCGGTAGGTTTGTTTTGGTGATGAGGCACAATTTACATCCGAGTGTTGGATAGTCGCATCAAAATTTCCTCCCGGGGGCAAACCCATTGGACCACTACTGTGGCATTCGAAACTGTTTATTAGACAAGCACCGCGTCGCATGTTTACATGTTTACATGTTAATAAAACTACAGAACTGTTGGTGGACAAGGCGTTCCAGGACTTTCGAAAGAAAAGGTAGGATTGATATATGACGGTACTGGGATGCGGAAGTTGGGCTACGGGTCTTGGGAATCGGAATGACTGCTGCTTTGCGCCAGCAATCAGGAAAAGAACCAGAAAAGAGCGAGAAGTTAAAAATATGGCACAGTATAGGAAGAATCGTTCGAAGAGAAAGGAGAAGCATTTTACGACTGATTCCGTCAACACCTTGAGCATCAGACTTTATTGCAAGGAGATTTTTCTCAACTTCTCGCTCTGATATGGGCCTGAAAGAAAAAGATGTATAGGAAGGAGAAGAATGAAGAGAAAGCGCCTGCAACGTAGCTTGCTTTACTGCTATAGGAATTGGCGAGGAAGAAGAAAAGTGCTTATTTAGAAGTTCGATATCGAGACAAGGAGCTAGGGATGATTTGGATTTGCCAATACCAAGGGACCTGAGGAACGACCACACCTTAGCAGGGTTACTATTTTCTACAGAAGAATGTATATACCGGCGTTGCGCATCTCTGCACAATCTACTTACTACAACGGTTTCTTAAAGCCTTGTACCTAGCACTGTTACTCTCAGAGGAATCGTTTTTGTATTTGAATTTGGCAATATTTCTTTTTAACATCAGATGCTTTAGATCCTCTGTAAGCCATGGTGCCGGTAGGTGTTTTAATTTTACTGGACGAAGAGGGGCGTGAACGTCAAAAATCTGAGTCAAAAGGGAATTGAAAATGTCAAGCTTTTCGTCAGCAGATGAAGCACTTAATATTGCATCCCAATCTATATTGTTCAGATCAGTCATAAAGTTAACATGGTTTAATTTATTAAAGTTACGTTGTAAGACCACACGACGTTTAGCCTTAGGACACTTGATTTTGTATGACACAAATATGAGATCATGATAGGAGAATGCATCTGCAGGGAATTGACCGAGGGTATGAACGTAGTCTTTAGAGGATACTATTATGAGATCCAACAAGGATGGGACACAGTTCGAAAATTTGTGAGTGGCGGATAGCGGAAGAATATTTAAATTTGCAGAGTGCACAATTGAGGAAAGCTTTGAAGATCGAGAATCTTGCTTCAGTAAACACGTGTTAAAATCGCCCATTAGTATGGTGTGGTCAGCAATAGGAGCAAATTTCTCCAGCAAGGTATCTAGCTGAGAGAAATAATCAATATGCAATGAGGGACTGTAAACAAGACCTAACAACACTTTTGAAGTTCCTAGCAGCACTTCAACGAAAATATGTTCCGCCGACGCTGAATATTCTGAAGGTGATTTGCTTAGAACCCTGTATGGAAGGTGATCACGCAAATAAATTGCCACACCACCACCTCCCTTATTCGTCCTGTCATTACGAATAAGGTGGAAACCTGGAAGGGAATAAGATGCAGACGGGAGACAAGGTTGTAAGAAAGTTTCTGATACTAAAATGGCAAATCAGAGAAGTGCGCGGGAATGCTTTGAGCATTCATATGCACAGCATTAAAAATTTTTGGACAGGAAGAAAATTCGGAATCAAGAAGAGAGTCCAGGGAGTGTGTGACACTATGGAAACTGCTCAAAGACACGTCATCTGAAGAGGCAGAGAAATACTCATCACAAGAATCACTGTCACTATTACCACTTGTACTTTGCATAAAAAATAATTAATGTATGTAATAATGTAACTAAATAATAATATATATATATATATGTAATGTAGTAAATATAATTGATTATAATTAAAATATATATGATTATAGTATTAAGCTTTTGTATTTCTTAACCCGTACGACCTGCCGGCAATCTGGAAAAGCTTATGATAAACAATCTGAGGTAACTGTCTACCATTGCTGTTTACATAATATTTATTTATAATCTTACACTTCACAACATAAATCATGAACATAAGAAGAAAACTAAAAGATAAAAATTAAAGAATAATAATACTTGAAACTAAGTTTTAGAACGCAACCTAGATTCCAAAGCCATAAATTAAAAGTAAAAATGACAAACACAAATGTCAAATTTACAAAACTCACTCAGCAGCTGAATTATATAAAAAAGAATTGATGGTCGTTCGTTGCTATTCCGTAATGGCGGATGTGAATTGGTTATAATTTTGTTTTTCTTGTTTATTTGAGTGTTTGGTGAATAATTCTGATAGTGTTTTAAGCAACAAACTATTCTTAAAGTGGACATTAAATAGGAAATTGTAATTAAAGCATATATTCGACATTGTGGTATAGTGACGAGCGGGTCAGCACGTGGCGCGGAAATTTTACTATCACGTTTCTGGTGCTACATAAACTGCACAACACAGCCCCTAGTCGTAAGACTAGGATCTCTGTGTTGTGGACTCTCCCTCGGCGTAATGCCAAATCACCTTACAAATGACTGACTTAACATAACCTTACAATGACTTGACTTAACTAACCTGACATAAATGGCGAAATACGTCTCAACTCACGAGATGTGAAGCCAGTGGCTTTGCCACACCAAAAAATAATAATAATAAAAAAAGAATTGGATTGAAGGAATAAAAAAAACGTAAACACGGCAGAAAATTACAAATTAGTGGGTAAAAAGTGTGCAACAAATAAATAAAACTGACGGAAATCATTGAGACGCTGTTCCCGACTGCGGCCCCGCGATAAGTCGGTCCAGTTCCATCATTGACTCGATCTTGTGTTTTTCACCACTCAGAGTCTTAACCTGGATGAAACCGTTCTGGGTCCAGCAGTTTTTAACGCCGAACTTATTCCTGGCAGCCATGAATGTATCATGTCTTGGTTTTGTCAAGAATTCCGACAATGTTACACCGCTGTCCTTAAGCGCCTTCTTACCAAACCAAGTCCGATCCCGAGAGAAAGTGTCGGCAAATTTCACGAGTATAGGCCGTGGTTTCCCTTTGGAATCAGACTTGATAGTACCCATTCTATGGTTTGTACGGATGCTGCCTGGGGCGATGTCGGCTGATGTAATTTTCGACGACAGAAGAGAAGTGAGGCGAGAAGTGGTGTTCTCATTCTTTTCCTCTGCGACGCCGTGTACGAGCAGCATCTTGCGACGGGAATGCATTTCGAGTCGGTCCTGACTTCTGGCAATAAGATCGACTTGCTTTTGGAGGACATCGAGAGCATTGAGTACCAAATTTTTAAAACACTTCCCGTGTTAGGTATACAATTTTTGAAAACTTGCAAAATTTTCAAAATCCTGCCCGCACTCGAAAATTTTGCAAGTTTTCAAAAATCGAGAGCATTACAGACCATTTCCTTAAAAGCCAGAAACTCACTGTTTAAGGCAGCAATTGAGTTGGGCTGCTTACGTCCGGCTTGTTTTAACTCGGCTTGAAAATCAGAAATCTTTTTGGCTACAAACTCCCTTGTAGCTGCCATAGATTGTAGCACTTGTGTGTCAAAGTTGCTCATGATGTAAGGTGATGATGTGGTGATTTTTTCAAATTGGAAGCAGTGAGAGGAAACTTTGCAGGCAGGTAGCACTAGGTTCACTTATTACTTTTTCATAAAAATATTTGATAGTTTATGTAAATATATATTATTAAATGTAAATAAACTTGGGAGCAAACTGTGTTTGTGTTGTTTACTCTGCAACTACCCACAGAGAAAAAAAAGATAAAAATATATAATACTTTTAGATAATGAAACAGCTTTCTGGTGGTTTAGACCTTTTTGTTATTTATTAAATTTGGATATTTTGTATCAGAAAAGTTTCAGTACTACCTTCTATGACGGAAAATTTAGTTCTTTAGATTTAATTTAATTCAGATACTAACCCACAGTCTTCGACTGAGCTTTTGTTAAATAGTATAGCTGTAAAAGAAGGATCAACCAAGAGTATGTAATAAACATTTATAAACTCACACTCAACAAAAATATCTTGGTTTTATTGTCATCAAAACCTTTAGAAATTCATTTTGTTTTGTAGGCTGGTAGTCCCTACAGCCAGGTGGAACACCAGCTTACAAATGGCGCCCAACTTTTGAAATCTGTAATTGTAGATTTTGGATAATTTAGGTTCAGGTACTAACAATGTAATTTTTATTTGAATTGGGTACAAGGCACAAGTTTGAGGTGAGATACTAACAACAAAAAAAAACTTACGTTTATTTTGGTGTAAAACTTATTTTGTCATCCTGTAATTTTGCTTTTTGTTGAACTATATCCTTATGTTTGTGTTATTTTAGGCTAAAGTGAATTGTGAAGTTTAAACCACCAATTTAGATTCAAAAAACAAATAATATAAAACAGTATTTCATAAAAAATAAAAACATTTTGAAAACTTAAACATTATTAAACATAATTCCTGATAAATATTAAAATAAATTAAGTACATACATCATACAAAATGGGAGATAGGGAAATTCAGTTTCACTCGTTACATAAGGATGAATTAGAGTATGAGGTTACAATTCGGTCGGAGACACCTACAACAACAGTAAGCGGATTAAGGAAACAGTTACGAATTTTGTAATTGGAATTATTGTCCGTCTGTGAAAATTGTTGAAACAGAATTTGACCCGGAATCAGAAGTTAAAGCTGTGGAAAAGAAATTGAGGGAGCTTGAGGAGTTATTGCAGTTTCCAGGTAAGCAAACAGCAAGGATTAAGGCTCGCATACCATTTGTTTCACAGGTGTAACAGAATTAAACCAGAGGAAGTGACGACCAGAGGGAAATTGAGAACTTGTTGTGATAGTTTGACAGCGAAGCTGGTAAAAATTAAACAGGCTAGTGGAGGTTCAGGATCAGGATCAGGTTCAGGTGACCGGGAGGAAGGTAACAATGGCACAACTGAAGAGAATTCTGTGGCAAAATGGAACATCAGGTTCAATGGGCTCACAGATCCAAAATCATTTCTGGAACGTGTTGATGACTTGAAGAGGGCTGAAGGTGTTTCGGACTCAAAGTTGCTGAACTCTGTTGTTAGGTTATTTGTAGACCAGGCTTTGATATGGTATAGGTCTGTTCGCTCTAGGGTAGTTTCATGGCAGGAACTTCAAGATTTGCTGTTGGAAGACTTTGTGTCGGCTGATTTCGATTTCAAATTATTGGGAGAAATATTCTTACGTTCGCAAGGGGCGGAGGAGCCCTTGCATATTTATTTCGCAGTAATGGACTGTATGTTCAGTAGGCTACAGGAAAAATTAAGTGAAAAGGAGAAGTTAGCCATTTTGCTAAGAAATATTAGGCCGTTTTACTCGCAGCAACTGGCGTTGTACAATCGAAAGTTTATTAGAAAAATGTAAAGTTATTGAAATCACAAGACAGAGGTGCTTGGACTTTTGTGAGCCGGAAAAATAAAAGTTCAACGTACTTTCTTCTGAGTTCTCATATAAACCAAAAAAGGGAAATTCAGGTAATTTAGTGTCAGCGGTAAATGAACCACCGAAAAAGCAACAGCAACAATCACAGCAAAGGGTAGATTTTTTACAGCAACAACAAAATTCAGCACCCAAGATTACGACTTTTGGAAATGTCAAACAAAATAAGGTTACCATGCCTGCTGGGGTGGCCAACTCACAAAAAAATTGTTATAAATGTGGGGGTGTAAACCATGATTTTGCGAGGTGTAGAAGGAGAAAAAACAACTGTTGCTATCGTTGTGGAAGATTTGGACATTATGTACAAGATTATGACCAATTTGAGAACATAAATTTTGGGGGAAACAAATCAAATTCAAAAAACTAGGTAGTTCAGGTTGTAGCAAAATAACTGAAGAAGCGAGTGCTTGTTTTGTTGAGATTCAAGAGTATTATAAGTATGATTCCATTGCTGCAGTCCTGTTTGCGACTGACAAGGACGATATTTGTCCATATTTGTAGGTAAATATTTAGGATCTGGAAGTGACAGGGTTGTTGGACTCGGGCGCTTGCATATCAATCCTAGGTAACGGTTCGCATACACATTTTGAAAATTTGGGTTTCAGGTTCTTCGAGGATAGTTTAAAGTCGTGTAGTGTGGCAAATGGAGTTAACTTAGAATCAATTGGAAGTATTTTCCTACCAGTAACGTTCAATAACGAAACTCACGTCATTAAATTTTTTGTGGTTCCTGAAATTGTGTCAAATGTGATTTTGGGTTGTGATTTTTGGAGGAGTTTTGGATTGGCGAAAGACATTTTCAGTAAAATTAATAGGGGGATTCCTGATAAATTTTATCATTTTGAAATACCTGGAATTTCAGAACAGATTCATTCACTAACCTCTTACGACAATTTGTTGCCAAGTCAAAGGGAAATAGTTTCGACTATTGTGGCAAGATTTGAGGATATTTCGTCAGAGAACAAGGGTTTAGGCAGAACAACGTTGTGTGAACATGTGATTGACACTGGCGATGCTGTGAATAAAGGCCAGACAGTATCCATTATCACCAGAAAAGAAACTTGCGTTAAGTAAAGAGTTAGATAGGATGCTTAGTCTTGATGTGGTAACGCCCAGTGAGAATCCATGGAATAATCCAGTGTTACTTGTTCCAAAACCAAACAATGAGTTGAGACTTTGTTTGGATTGCAGGAAGTTGAACGCAGTTATGAAATGCGATTCTTACGCAATACCCTACATTCCTCAGATTTTGGATAGCTTAAAAGAGGCAAGATATCTGTCGTCGATTGATCTTTCGTCAAGTTTTTGGCAGGTTCCACTGAGTAAAAACTCACAAGATAAAACCACGTTCACTGTTCCAGAGCGTGGATCGTTTAAATTTAAGGTTATGCCTTTTGGACTTTGTGGTGCTCCAGCAAGACAAAAAAGGTTGATAGATTTGTTGTTCAATCAAAATTTTTGTAGTGATGTGGAAAACGGTATGATATTTTGTTATATTGATGACATTATTATTTGTTCATCTGATTTTGAGACACATTTACTACTTTTGAGCAGAGTTTTGGAAAAATTAAAGATGGCGAATTTAACACTAAACAAGGAAAAATTTAAATACTTCAGAAATTCGTTGAAATATTAAGGCTATGCAGTAGACGAGCATGGCCTACGTACTGACCCAGAAAAGGTTGCGTCTATCTTGGAATTCAGGACTCCAACCTCCGCGCATGATGTAAAGGTGTTTCTTGGTACTTGTTCTTGGTACAGACGATTTATAAGGAACTTTTTGACAATAGCTGCACCTTTAAATAGGTTGACATCAAAAGTTAAAAATTCACCCACCTTTGTATGGTCGGAGGAAGCAGACGAGTCGTTTAAAAAATTGAAGGATGCACTGGTGTCAGCACCAATACTGGCTGTTCCCGATTTTGAAAAGCCTTTTGTAGTTCATTGTGACACGTCAGCTTATGGATTAGGCGGTATGCTCTCGCAGGAAATAGATGGTCATGAGCATCCAATTGCTTACGTCAGTAGGTCATTGAGTAAGGCAGAGAGAAATTATAGTGCCACAGAACGTGAAGCGTTAGCAGTCGTTTTTGCGGTTGAAAAATTTCAGGCATATTTAGGCTCAAGGAAGTTTAAGATAATTACGGATCATTCTTCGTTAAAATGGTTTTTGAAATTAGACAACCCCTCAGGGAGGTTAGCTCGTTGGGGTTGCAGATTGTCGCAATACGATTTTGAGATTGAGCACCGCAAGGGTACAGACAACGTAGTTCCGGGTGCATTGTCCAGACTTCTTCCGGTAGATGTCATTAACACGACAAATGCGTCACTTGACTGGTACGACCGAGTATTTAGAGTTTGCCAACAAAACCCGGCAAATGTACCAAATTATCAGATCAAAGATGGAAAGCTTTATTGGTATAGTAAAAGTAAATACAATTTAACATCAGAGTTTGACTGGAAGGAAGTAGTTAGGAAAGAGCGTAGAGAGGAGATGTTGCGTGAGCATCATTCTGTGCCAACAGCAGCTCATTTAGGAGTTTTTAAGACTCATCGCAGAATCTGCTTAAGGTACTATTGGCCAGGAATGTTCGCTGATGTCCAAAATTTTGTCAAGGACTGTAATACCTGCTCTGCTTATAAACACTCAACCAGACCAACGCTAGGGTTGATGGGAAAACCGAAGGTTTGCAATAGACCATTTTAAGTACTCTCTGTGGATTTAGTAGGGCCTTTGCCTAGATCACAGTCAGGCTACACATTGTTACTAGTGGTGACGTGCTGTTTTTCGAAATACACACTTTTGTTTCCGTTGCGCCATGCTACAAGCGCAAATGTTGCTAGGAATTTTAAAAATTATGTTATATTGGCTCATGGAGTTCCTGAAACCGTAATTGTGGATAATGGAACACAATTTACGGGATCGGAGTTCAAAAAGTCCTAAGACGCTATAAAATTCCAAAGCATCATTATACGCCAAAATACACGCCTCAAGTAAACCTTGTTGAAAGATATACCTAATAAAACGGTTATGACTGCAGTGGCATCTTTTGTTAAAGAAAATCATCGTTCTTGGGATAAACATCTTTATCAGATACAGTTTGCCATAAACAGTGCGGTAAATGAGTCCACGTAATTTTCACCTTTCTTATTAGTTCATGCCAGGGAACCAGTCAAAAACGGCAACTTCTACTTGGATTCGGATAAAGATTATTCTCTGCATATACCCCGAGATGATTTTGCAGGTGAGTTTGGATGTTTGAAAGCAGTTTTTGAAAAGGTTAGGGAGCATTTGCTAAATGCACATGTGAAAAATGCCGCCTATTATAATTTGAGAAGCGGGAATGCGAAATTTTCGGTTGGGGATGTAGTCTGGAAGTCTAATTATACACAGAGTGATGCTGAAAAATTTAGGATGGCGAAATTAGCGCCAAAATACAGAAAATGTAGGATACACAGAGTACTTTCACTTTTAGTTTACGAGCTGGAGACTATGAATGGTCATCCACTCGGTTCGTGGCATGTTAAGGATTTTAAAGCATAAGAATTATCAATACATTGGCTTTCTCTCTTTGCGTTTAAATAATACAGTATTTAAACATAAAAGTGTTTGTGTTAAAAGGAGATGTATGTAAGATAGGAATAAGGAAAAAGAGGGATGGTTGAAATGGCAGAAATCTTGGTTTACAGTAGGTATTGAGTTAAAAATTGCGTTTAGGTATTTTGTGTTTCTTTAGTTAGATAATATGTTTTGGGTAAGAAAATAACAGATTTTAACAGACATTTATTTTATTCGATACTATTTTGGTATTAATATACTTAATTTTAGGAAAATGTCCTCAAATGAAACGGTTTTGTTTACGGTACCTATGGAATAAATTGGTATAGATTTTGTTTTCTTTTGGTTTAGTGAACCATCTATAAAAAAAATTTAATAGATGGCATTGCTCAAAGGTCCACCTTGTATTTTTTCCGAGGGTACGGGTTTGCGTCCCCGAGCTGCTTGAGCTACTGTGATTATTATTCTATTTTTTCCCTTGTCAAACAAAAAAAAATCATAGTATCCTAAACTCTGTATTCCTTTCCCAAAGTATTCCACATTCCTTCCACCATTTCCTTAAATTTTTATATTATGTATTTTGGCCCTTATTGAGGCGATATATATATTGAGTTGTGTGTGAGATTATAGATATGTCAATAAGACATAGTTTTGTTTTTTTTTTGTAAATTGGTAAAATATAGTTCGACGGGATGTATGGCCTTTCTTGTACATGGTACTTTATTCTGATCCCAAGGTGCTATGGCTAATACTATGTTCCGTAGGGTGTACAGGAAAGGACAACATACCGTTTCGTGTTGTGTCAAGACAGCTAATTTAGGTGTCGTTTGGGGAGATTTGGTTGTGTTTTGTTAATAGTGTTTTGTTCAGGTTGTAAGTGAAGCTGAGGACAGCCCTAGGTTCACTTTGTGAATCTCTTTTCTTTGGGAGGAGGGTGTGTAACGTTGTGATTTTCGTTAAAATTTTACGTTGCTATAATTTGGTGCCATGGCTGAATTGTCTTGACGTCAGGTCAAAAAATAATTTATAAGTAATATTAGGATTGCCAGATAGTTCCGATTTAGTTGGTATCTGATAATTTTGATGGTCGTGAAACTCAATAAAGTTTCGTTATGTGGCCTTGTTCAAATAAGGATTTGCTAGAAAAAAATTACCATACAGTCGTTAGTAAATAATCAAATTGTATGTAGAAATATTTTGATATGTTAAGCAGTAATATTATAGAAATACGGATTTCTTGCGAAAACGTTTAAGAGTAACATTTGGAAATGGAAATATAACAATATTCCCAGTTTGGTTGTCATCGTTTAGATCTATTTTTTATCACATTCGGTGAATTTGATACGATGAAGGATGTTCGGTATATTCGAAGTCGGGGACTGGCAACCTCTTTTTTTGGATTTCGGCTCCTGACACATAACCTCGTGTCTCAATTTTGTTAATTTATTATAATACTGTGCGCTTATATAATAAAAAGGCCCAGTTGTTTTGCGGACTTCAAGCTTCTGGAAAATCCCAGTAGGTAAGTTGTTTTGCAGATTTGATGAAATGAAACTAAATAGATAAATGCAAAAATAAATAATACTTTTAGATACTGAAACAGCGTTCTGGTGGTTTAGCCCTTTTTGTTATTTATTAAATTTAGATATTTTGTATCAGACAAGTTTCAGTACTACCTTCTATGACGGAAATTGTTCTTTAGATCTAATTTAATTAAGATACTAACCCAGTCTTCGACTGAGCTTTAGTCAAATAGTATAGCTGTAAAAGAAGGATCAACCAAGAGTATGTAATAAACATTTATAAACTCACACTTAACAAAAAAATCTTGGTTTTATTGTTTTCAAAACCTTTAGAAATTCATTTTGTTTTGTGGGCTGGTAGTTCCTACAGCCGGGTGGAACACCAGCTTACAAAACTGACCAGGAACCGGAACACATTATGTATGGAAACGAGAGTCCTAAAAATAAAAACTAGTGTCAAATCAAATCGTTATCTACAAATCCAGAAAAAATAGAAGCATTTTTACTTTTATTTATACATAATATAAATTTAAAGAGTTATTGGCTTTGACTGTTATTGGCTTTGAGTTAAATATACAAATGTACTTTCTTAAGGAATAAGAGAGGCTGTTGTTATCCTGAATAAATAATAATGAAACAAATATAAACATACATCAGCCTATAGCAGTCCACTGCAGGACGTAGGCCTCCCCCAGGGTACGCCATAGGGCACGATCTCCCGTTTTCGCCATCCAGTCGCTACCAGCCGCCTACTTTATGTCATCGGTCCACCTGGTCGGAGGTCGTCCAACGCGACGCTTGTTGAGGCGTAGCCTCCACTTGAGAACCCGTTTACTCCACCGTCCGTCGGTTTTACGACAAATGTGCCCAGCCCACTGCCACTTCAGTTTGCTACACTTCCAGACTATGTCCGTTACTTTGGTCTTTTTGCGGATAGTGTCATTCCGGATTTTATCCATTATAGAGGTAGAGATACCGAACATAGACCTTTCCATAGCTCTCTGAGTGACATGTAACCGGTAGGCCAGTTTTACTGTCGGGTCCCACGTCTCGGCTTTAATGGTCATGCCTGTCAGGACGCACTGATCGAACACCTTGGTCTTGAGGCATTGTGGTAAGGGTGATTCCAAGATATGACGCAACTTCCCAAACGCTGCTCAGCCCAGCTGCATTTCAGTTCATTTAATTTCAGCCTCAAAGTTGTCTCTACACAGCTGAAGAGTTTGCCCAAGGTACACATACTTCTGGATAATTTCAAGGACTATACCTTCGACGGAGACCGGCTCGTAGATGATGTGTTGATTGAACATGACTTTCGTCTTGTCCAAGTTAGTGCCTAGTATATCCTACTGCAGAGTCTTAAAGATATCCTCTAGCGCATTGGTATTGTTGGATACGCAGATGATAGTACCGTTTCAGAGAGATATTTGACAGGTGCAAAAACCAGTGAGGATGAAATACGTTCGTTTAGAAAGGCCATGGTAGAGGGAACAGATCTGACCTTAAGCCTTGTCTCCTAATGGGGCGACGACAATCTGGTTTCATTTAACGCCACCAAAACACAGGCGTGTCATTTCACTGCAAAAAGGAGTCCTGATGACACGGAGACAGATGTACAGTTCGCAAATGAATGAAATGAAATACCTCTGAGCCGGCAGAAGTCAGAGAACCTGTTTTACGCGCGCGCATATCATTCGCAGCCGCTAAATACATCATATTCGCACTTTACAAATAATACAAATGATAGTCCCAGTGGGCAGGCTGCACTGGGATATTATAGGGTTATCTGAAGTCCGAAGAGAGGGCGAGGACACGATAACCCTCAAATCCGGTCACTTGTTCTATTAACGAGAGGGCGATCAACAGTCTCAAGGTGGTGTCGGGTTTATCGTGCACAAGTCCCTCATCAACAACATCTCTATCACAAGCATATCAAGCAGGGTGGCATACCTGATACTCAGAATATCTAAAAGATATTCGCTGAAGGTAATACAAGTTTACGCACCGACCTCTACACACCCTGACGATGAAGTAGAAGTTTTGTATGAGGACATCTCGCAAGCCATACATACTTCCAAGTCACACTACACTATTGTGATGGGGGACTTCAACGCAAAGCTAGGCGAGAGAAGCGGTAGTGAGTTGGGGGTGAGGCCATTTGTATATGGGGATCGGAATCCGAGGGGCCAGAGGCTGGCCGGGTTCCTGGAGAAGGAGGAACTCTACATGATGAACTCGTTTTTCAGGAAGCCGCCTCATAGGAAATGGACCTGGATGAGCCCCGACGGTTCTACCAGAAATGAGATAGACTTCATAATGGCCACAAAAAGACAAATGTTTAATGATGTCTCCGTGAGCCACAGGCTAAAAACCGGAAGCGATCACCGAATGGTTAGAGGCATATTGAACATAAACGTCAAACTAGAACGGTCTCGCCTAGTGAAGTCTACGCTCCGACCATCTGCGACCCATATTCAGAACCCGGAAAGCTTCCAACTGGAACTCAAAAATCGTCTTGCCTAGATTGCGATACCGTGGACGATATCAATAACGGTTTGGTGGAAATTGTTCACACGGTTGGCTCCAAGTTTTATAAGCCATGTCGTAACAATAGACCTCAAAAACTAACCGATCGAACTCTGAACCTTTTATGGCTAAAAGGCGTTCGATGACGCTGCAATCCTCTGAAGTCGCGGAGTCATATCGGCGCCTCAACAGACAGATATGCCGGTCCCTGCGGTGCGATATTCGAAACTTTAATACTAGTAATATTAAAGAAACGATTGAGCGAAACAAAAGCACCAAAGTTTTTGCCAGGGACTTGTCTATTGGGCAAAGCCAGCTGACAAAGCTTAAGACGGAAGACGGCAATGTAGCGTCCACGAAGCCAGAGGTTCTGAGGGAGATCGAACGGTTTTATAGACAAAACATGACAAATGATGGAAGTTTTAATGAGCTGGTAAAAAAATATTCTAAAACCTTCAAAATAGCCTGTGAAATTGCTAAAGCAAACTTTATCAGTAATAAGATAAAGTCGAGTACCAAATTTTACAACACTTCCCGTGTTAGGTATACAATTTTTGAAAACTTGTAAAATTTTCGAGTGCGGGCAGGATTTGAACCTGCGACTTTCGCATTACTAGTGGCGACGCCTCTTCCATCTGGGCTACCGCAGCTCATTTCTTGCCCGCCAATTTTGCAAGTGTATTTTAATGCCAGTAACGCTTGGCATGGCTCCATCTACCGGGTTAGTTTTGCAACTAATAACCGGCGACTAATTCTATCTTTACAGATTGAATGTAGTCTAAGCGATGAAAACCAGCGATAAATTGAGCAAGAAATGAGCTGCGGTAGCCCAGATGGAAGAGGCGTCGCCACTAGTAATGCTAAAGTCGCAGGTTCAAATCCTGCCCGCACTCGAAAATTTTGCAAGTTTTCAAAAATTGTATACCTAACACGGGAAGTGTTTTAAAATTTGGTACTCAATTTATCGCTGGTTTTCATCGCTTAGACTACATTCAATCTGTAAAGATAGAATTAGTCGCCGGTTATTAGTTGCAAAACTAACCCGGTAGATGGAGCCATGCCAAGCGTTACTGGCATTAAAATACACTTGCAAAATTGGCGGGCAAGAAATGAGCTGCGGTAGCCCAGATGGAAGAGGCGTCGCCACTAGTAATGCGAAAGTCGCAGGTTCAAATCCTGCCCACACTCGAAAATTTTGCAAGTTTTCAAAAATTGTATACCTAACACGGGAAGTGTTTTAAAATTTGGTACTCAATTTATCGCTGGTTTTCATCGCTTAGACTACATTCAATCTGTAAAGATAGAATTAGTCGCTGGTTATTAGTTGCAAAACTAACCCGGTAGATGGAGCCATGCCAAGCGTTACTGGCATTAAAATACACTTGCAAAATTGGCGGGCAAGAAATGAGCTGCGGTAGCCCAGATGGAAGAGGCGTCGCCACTAGTAATGCGAAAGTCGCAGGTTCAAATCCTGCCCGCACTCGAAAATTTTGCAAGTTTTAAAAAAAAAAAAGATAAAGTCTTCAGATAATAAAATAAATGCTGTCTGGAAAGTTATTAATAGCGAAACAGGTAAAACTAAGCCACGCAAAAATAACTTTTCACTTAAAACCGACAAAGGAGTGATTAGTTTAAATTCAGATGTAGCGCAGGAGTTAGAGACATTTTTCACAAATATACCTCTAAAAACTACTCAGTCATTAAGATCTTCACCTACAATTTCATATTCATTGCTGAAGCAAAATGTAGATGTTTGCAACTCTGAATTTAAATTTACTCATGTAAGTCCCCAGTATATTTTAAAAACTTTTAAAGATATCAAAGTTAAGAGCACCGAAGATTTATGGGGGATGTCAGTTAAAGTTTGTCAATCAGTAATCGAAATATTAGCACCATACTTAGCAGATATTTTCAATTAATGTATTGATCACGGCATTTTTCCTGATTTAATGAAGCATAGCAAGGTAGTTCCGCTGTTTAAAGCTGGTGACAAACAAGACCCCAGTAACTATAGGCCTGTATCAATTCTGCCAGTACTAAGCAAAGTGTTTGAGAAGATCATACTAAATCAAATGCTGTCCCATTTTAATCAGAACAATTTGTTACACAACCAGCAATTCGGTTTTACAAAGGGACGTTGTACCACAGATGCTGGTGTTGCTCTAATCAAACATGTATTTAATGCTTGGGAAGAATCAAAAGATGCCATTGGTGTTTTTTGTGATCTTCCCAAGGCATTTGATTGCGTAGATCATGAAACTTTATTGCTAAAATTAGAACACTACGGTATTCGAAACGCAGCTCTGAATTTTTTGAATTCATATTTAGATAATAGAACTCAAAAGGTCCAAATAAACGGTGCCAAATCACAGGGGTCTCGTGTTAAAATTGGTGTGCCTCAAGGCTCTATTTTAGGACCATTTCTATTTCTAATTTACATAAATGATTTGCCTTACATGGTAGAGAATTTGTCCAAGATTGTACTATTTGCTGATGACACATCCCTTATATTTAAGGTCGATAGACATGCACATAACTATGACGAAGTAAACAACACTCTTGGACAAATTCATGGTTGGTTTACTGCAAATAATTTAGTTCTTAATGGGAAAAAAAACTAAATGTGTATTATTCACTTTACCTAACGTAGTACATTGTTTGAATAATCATGTCGTACTTAATAATAAAAAATTAGAGTTTACTACCAGTACAGTTTTCTTAGGGATTACTCTCGACTCAAGTCTCCAATGGGGCCCTCATATTACATCTTTGTCGGGAAGATTAAGCTCAGCTGCATATGCGGTACGTAAAATTAGAGAGATCACGGATATTGCAACTGCGCGACTTGTTTACTTTAGTTATTTTCACAGCATTATGTCCTATGGAATTTTGCTGTGGGGGCGCGCCGCTGATATTGAAACAATTTTTGTTCTCCAAAAAAGGGCCATTAGAGCAATTTATAAACTTTGCAGTCGTGATTCCCTAAGGGAACTGTTTAAGGAAATTAATATTATGACTGTGCCGTGTCAATATATTTATGAAAATAACATTTATGTTAGAAAAAATATAAATACTTTCACTAGAAATTGTGACAGGCATAACCGCAATACAAGGAGTAAAAATAAAATAGATCAACCTAAGCATAGACTCGCTAAAGTTAGGACTTCATTAGAAGGTCTAAGTATAAGATACTATAATAAAATACCGGAAGATATATTGAGTTTATCAGAAAGTAAATTTAAGTCTGTTATCAAGAAAACATCCACACTATATATATATATATATATAATATTATAAATGCGAAAGTAACTCTGTCTGTCTGTCTGTCTGTCTGTCTGTCTGCTACGCTTTCAAGGCCAAACCGCTGAACCGATCTTCATGAAACTTGGCACAGAGATTGCTAGCATACCGAGAACGGACATAGGCTACTTTTTATCACCATTCGATGGTCTGGAGTACAGATGTAGACCACCAGGTGTACCATCAGGAGCCCAGCTAAACTATTAGAGATACAGGCATGGTTCCACAACAAAAGTTGTTCAGTATGATGGGCCGCTTCTTTTCACAAGGACATTGAGGATCTGGAGTACCTTATGTAGACCACCAGGTGTACCACCAGGAGCCCAGCTAAACTATTAGAGATACAGGCATGGTTCCAAAACAAAAGTTTTTCAGTATGATGGGCCGCTTCTTTTCACAAGGACATTGAGGATCTGGAGTACCTTATGTAGACCACCAGGTGTACCATCAGGAGCCCAGCTAAACTATTAGAGATAC
Organism: Tuta absoluta; assembly: GCA_027580185.1. Lineage (NCBI taxonomy): Eukaryota > Metazoa > Arthropoda > Insecta > Lepidoptera > Gelechiidae > Tuta > Tuta absoluta. The sequence continues at coordinate 30,444 of JAQAHW010000124.1, read as the reverse complement.
AGGCATGGTTCCAAAACAAAAGTTGTTCAGTACGATGGGCCGCTTCTTTTCACAAGGACATTGAGGATCTGGAGTACCTTATGTAGACCACCAGGTGTACCATCAGGAGCCCAGCTAAACTATAAGAGATACAGGCATGGTTCAAAACAAAAGTTGTTCAGTTTGATGGGCCGCTTCTTTTCACAAGGACATTGAGGATCTGGAGTACCTTATGTAGACCACCAGGTGTACCATCAGGAGCCCACCTAAACTATTAGAGATACAGAAATGGTTACAAAACGAAAGTTGACCAGTATGATGGGCCGCTTCTTTTCACAGGGACATTTAGGATCTGGAGTACCTTATGTAGACCACCAGGAGTACCACCAGGAGCCCAGATAAACTATTAGAGATACAGGCTCGGTTCCAAAACAAAAGTTGTTCAGTATGATGGGCCGCTTCTTTTCACAAGGACATTGAGGATCTGGAGTACCTTATGTAGACCACCAGGTGTACCATCAGGAGCCCAGCTAAACTATTAGAGATACAGGCATGGTTCAAAACAAAAGTTGTTCAGTATGATGGGCCGCTTCTTTTCACAAGGACATTGAGGATCCGGAGTATTTTATGTAGACCACCAGGTGTACCATCAGGAGCCCACCTAAACCTGAACCTGTTTCTAAAAAAACTATCTAACGCGGACGAAGTCGCGGGTAAAAGCTAGTTATGTTATAAAGCTTACTATAAGTTAGATGAGTACATTAATGACAAAGAGGCATGGAGCTCTGAAATTCCAGCGCAGCACAAGAAACACGCACTCATTTTTAATACCAAAATGAGACGTGCGTGGAGTTTACAACTGACATAATTTTATAAATCTACATGGATGTAATTTCAATTATATTTTCACAAATTAACAATATGTAGACTAGCTAAATATTTTATAAGTTGAAACTGGTAGATTTATCTACTGCAATTTTTACAAAAAAAAAATATGTAGCCATTTTTGGTCTATACATATTTTTTTTTACTTCCAGAATTAGCTAGGGTAGCGTAGGGGCTAGTACGATTGTTAATTTAGAGTAGGAGCACTTCTGGGCAGGTTTTTTGGGGGGTTTTTCCTGTTCAGGAGGTCCGATTAATTATACGCATGTAAACTACACGCTTTAAAATTCTTGACTTCAATTTGAAACAAATATCGTTTTCAGATGGTGGTGGCGTAAAGTTACATGCCGTGTGATTAACCTGGCCAGCCCCGTGGCAGTGCTTTGATTTATATATTTTTTTATCCCGCCCGAGCCGGTTTTCTATTAGGACATTACAAAATTGTTATAAAAAAAAGAAAATTGTGTGATACAAATTTCTTTTTTTTACAATGACGGTTCATGACGTCAATAAGTGATATGATAATACTATCCTACATTAAATAAAGAATTTCAATTTCAATTTCAGACAGCTGTACACTTCAGTCGCAAAACCTGTTAATAGCTCAACAGACCCTAAAGCAAAGCTTACCCGACACTATACCAAAGATATCCCAGACATCAGCTTGTATGAGATTAGGATGGCTCTTAAACAGCTCAAAAACAACAAGGCGCCGGGCGAGGACCGAATCACATCAGAGCTACTGAAAGCGGGTGGAACACCAGTACTTAAAGTCCTTCAGAAGCTCTTTAACTCTGTCTTGTTTGAGGGTGTGATGCCAGAAGCATGGAACAGAAGCGTGGTGGTGCTTTTCTTTAAGAAGGGTGATAAAACTCTCCTTAAGAATTATAGGCCCATCTCGCTTCTGAGTCATGTTTACAAGCTGTTTGCGAGAGTTATTACGAATCGTCTAGCTCGCAGGTTTAATGATTTCCAGCCTCCCGAACAAGCCGGCTTCCGAAAAGGGTACAGTACCATAGATCACATTTTTATGCTGCGACAGATTATACAGAAGACTGAAGAGTACAATTTGCCACTGTGCTTAGCGTTTGTGGACTATGAAAAGGCCTTTGATTCTATCGAGACGTGGGCAGTACTGCAGGCTCTACAGCGGTGCCACATTGACTACAGGTATATCGAAGTGTTGAAGTGTTTATATAGAAACGCCACAATGTCAGTTCGAATACAAGATCAGACCACGGCGGCAATTCCATTGCAGAAGGGTGTAAGACAAGGAGATGTTCTGTCTCCAAAGCTCTTCACCAATGCGATGGAAGATGCCTTCAAGCTCCTGGAGTGGGAGGAACTTGGCATCAATATCAATGGCGAATATATCACTCATCTTCGATTTGCCGACAATATCGTAGTCATGGCAGAGTCGTTTGAAGACCTCAGCAAAATGCTACAAGACCTCAATCGGGTTTTCCAACAAGTGGGCCTCAAGATGAATATGGACAAGACGAAAATCATGGCCAACTCTCATATAGCACCCACCCTAATATCAGTAGGAAACTCGATACTCGAAGTGGTGGACAAATACGTCTTTCTAGGACAAACAGTCCAACTAGGAAGATCTAACTTTGAGAAAGAGGTCACTCGGCGAATCCAACTCGGCTGGGCAGCATTCGGGAAGTTGCGCAGCGTCTTCACGTCCAAAATCCCTCAGTGTCTCAAGAGTAAAAGTATTTGAACAGTGTGTGATGCCAGTGATGACCTACGGTGCCGAGACATGGTCACTAACTGTCGGCCTCCTTAATAGACTCGGAGTCACTCAGCGAGCTATGGAGAGAGCTATGCTCGGTGTATCTCTACGTGATCGAATCAGAAACGAAGAGATCCGTAGACGAACCAAGGTCACCGACATAGCTAAGAAAGTCAGTAAGCTGAAGTGGCAATGGGCAGGTCAGGCCACATAGCTCGAAGGACTGATAACCGGTGGAGCAGAAGAGTTCTTGAGTGGAGACCACGTACCGGCAGACGCAGCGTAGGATGACCCCCCGCGAGATGGACAGACGATCTGGTCAAGTCCACGGGGAAATGCTGGATGCAGGCCGCTTCTAATCGGACGAATTGGAAATATTTAGGGGAGGCCTATGTTCAGCAGTGGACGTCCTATGGCTGATATGATGATGATGATGATGATAGTCGGTAGCAAGGGTCGGAAGGACTTCATAGGTAAGTAGTTAAGTGGTTTAAAAATTCACTGCAATAATCACAGCTGGCATAGCCGAGATGGTATGCGTCTGGATTTAGAGTGAGTTAGAATGCTAGTTGGGCACTGGGTCGTTCCCGCCCAAGGGTCCGGGTTTTGATTTTTGTTTTTGTTTTTTTTATGTAAGACAATTTTTAGTCAACGGCCCATTTGTTACTTTGAATGAATGATGTTTGTGGGTATTGCACATAGTCATTATAACTATTAGACGGTAAGTAATGAGCACAGTCATCTGATCTGTATCGACTACTGCCTACGTATCTAACCGTTAGCTTTCGATATTTCTTTGTGTTGTTGTTTGCTATCGTTTTATCGTTATTATGTCTACCTATGCTTCTTTGTCTACAGTGCTCAGAGCAAAAATCATAGTGCTATATGAAGATAATCTTAGTATTAGTGAAATTTCTCGACGTCTTCAATTAAATGTAAGTTAAATATTTTTCTTTTATAAAACTAGCGCAAATGCTACAGGTCATACATATCATCCAAACGTTTAGTTTCTTGATAAAGATACTGCACAAACTACGCATGTACTTATTATTTTGTAATACCTAAATGCCCAGCCCAACGTAAGTAGGTTAGCTTAGTTAGCAATATCGTTATTTCATACTTCTTTTGTGAAATAAATCAGTGTTCAATAGTCACTCAAGCGATTCGGTTGTTTAACTTGTCCTCGGGATTCAACCCCTAGCGTAGCAATCTTAGCGAAGCTTAAGCGTTAATATCTCATCTATTGTACCGTAACGGTGACGGGACGGTACATTTGGTCCTTCGAGCTTACGTACAAGCGGGACCCGGCGTGTGTGAATAAACATTTGTTCGTGTTGGGACTATGTGCGTACGTTGAACTAGCGAGTGTGGTGATTTCGGTACACGTTACTCACATAATCACCAGCGGGTCTGGAGACTCATTCAGCAGCGTCTACAGCGGAGTCTAAGGACTCGCTCATCAGTGTTAACAGTGGAGTCTGGGACCTCAGTCAGCGACTTCTGGAGTGGAGCCGAGCCACTCAGCAGTGTCAGAGTTTCTTCTATTTCTGCGAGTCGGAAGGGTCGCCTCTGTGGCTCGCCTAGCGGCAGATTTCAAGTAAGATCGTTCATATTTTATTTACCTAATCAGCGACAGCGACAATGGTGGATCACGATGCTTTATTCACCCGCCAAGGAGTTCTCTTCAGCGAGATTCAGCGTATCGGCGTTAATTTTGGCAAGGATCCAGCGAATCGAAAGCATACTGCGTATATTAAATTGCGTTTAGAAGCGTTAGATAATTTGTGGGGAGAGTTCGATCAAAATAATACTCAACTAGAGGCTGTAGAAATAAAGTCACAGAGATATTTTAAAGAAGAGATTTATGAGCGTACCAGAACTTTATATTTTGAAACTAGGAAGGAGATAGCGACCTTTCAACCTTACGATGCGGGCAAACCGGAAAAACCTGAAAGGGAAGGTACCGCAGAAAACGGGGTAGGTAAGGATTTAAGGAGACAACCAAGATAGAAGATCTTTTATCCCTTCAAAGAACAAATTTTGGAGCATTTAAGCGTCATCTACTAAGCATAAGAGTAAGTGAAATCAGCGAGAAATGGGAACTAGAGGACGAGCTGCGCAGCGTACATGCTAGGTGGACTACTATTGACCAGCTACATCTACAGATAGATAATATTCTTGAAGGTGAGGATGAAATTTACCAGGACGCATTTGTCAAGCAGGAGCTGAAGTTTAAGAAAATCAAAAAAGCGTTAAATCAAAAACTGTCAGCTACATCCCATATTCAGCGAGCTACACCACTGTTAGAAATACCTACTTTCACGGGCAAGTATTCTCACTGGCCTACATTCTTTGACCTTTTTACGGAATCTATCCATAACAACAATTTTCTGTCGTAAGCACAAAAGATGCAGCACCTGAAAGGTTAAGTGAAAGGGGAGGCAGAGCGTCTGATTCAACATTTAAATATATCCGTCAACTACGACTTAGCTTGGGAACTTTTGACTCATCGTTACAACAACCCCCAGGTACTTTTCACGTCCCAAATTGAGACGTTTTTGAATCAGCCCAACGTGAGTAAACTAACCTCAAACGAGCTTAAGCGCCTTTATGACACCTCTACTGAATGTATTCACGTTTTTCATAACCTAGGTGTGGATACTACCACCTGGGATCCCCTTTTTGTTAATTTATTAACAAAAAAATTGATATCGAAACTTATACAGCATACAAAGAAGCGCGTAAGTCTCCCAGGGATCTAGCGTCCTTAGATGAACTAATGAGTTTTCTCGAGAGTAAATTCATTGCCCTTGAGCCGACTCATAAGAGAGAGAAAGAGAATTCAGCCATAGCTAAGCCAGCTCCATTCTATCGTCCAAGACCAGCTTCAGAGTTCCAGCCTAAACCAGCTCTACAATATCAGCCTAAGCCACATTTCATGCAAAATAGTTACAATAAAATTCCATCGAAAACATATCAAGCTGCTTTTACTTCCGCTGGGAAGTGTCCACTATGCAATTCAGTACACAAGCTCTTCAAATGCCCCAGTAACGAAAACATGCCAGCGGAAACAAGATTGAGAACAGTTGAGAAACTTCAATTATGTCGAAATTGCCTTTTTCAAACATGTAAATAATAACCCATGTCTGTCAATTAAGAGGTGCAAGCGCTGCAATTCTCAACATCATACGTCTATCCACGACGCGTGTAACATCAGCTCATTGAACCCAGCGCCGGGGTCAAGCTATCAAAATTACTCAGCTGAACAAAAAGTGCCAACAACTGCAAATGCCAATGCTCTACTAAATCAGCCAGCGACGATACCTTACAACAAGCCGTACTCAGCAAATCATGCGGGCACTAGTGATGACGAGGAAAAATTATTAGCTACAGTTTTATTAAAAGTCAAAGCTATCGACGGTAATTACGTAACACAACGTGCATTCTTAGACGGGGGCAGTCAAATTACTCTAATATTAGCAAAGGCCGCTCAGCTGTTGGGATTACCACGCCAAAAATTCAGCGCATCCGTAACAGGTGTAGGGATGAACACCACCCACAGTAAAAGCAAAGTATTCCTACAATGTAAATCAATTTATGAGGATTACAACTTTACCACTGAAGCGATCTGCCAGTCAATTCATTCAACATCCAATCGTATCCTCAGTTCCATCACTTGAACCTAGCAGACCCCGAGTATAATGTGTCTAAGCCGATCGACATATTACTTCACGTAAGCTTTTATTCTGATATTATCTTAGACGGCCTAATAAAAGGTTCTCAAGATGAACCTATAGCTCAGCGAACGAAATTAGGCTGGATAATAACCGGAAGCGTAACAAAAATGAAAACTCTCAACTGTAGCGCGGTCATTAACAATTTAGATGACATAAGTAAATATTGGGAAATGGAATAATCCCAAATACGTCAGCGGAGCTTACAAACGATGAGCAATATTGTGAAGAGTTTTATATAGCTACTACAAGGCGCTTGGAAGACGGAAGGTAGGAGGTAGCATTGCCTATGAAACCTGACTACGAAGAAAAGCCTGGGTCCTCCAAACCAAAAGCGGCAGCTCAGTTTTTTTAGCTAGAAAGGAAACTGATAAAAAACGACGCACTTTTTGAAAGCTACAAGAAGTTTATGTTTGAATATCAGCAATTAGGTCACATGCGTCTAGTGACTGACAGCGATTCGCCTAAATGCTATCTACCTCAACATGGCGTCATCAAAGAATATTCTACCACCACGTGGTAGCTAACGCCGTCGCCAAAACAAGTTCTGGAAACAGCTTAAATGACGTCATGGAGTGCGGTCCAAATCTTCAGCATGATTTATCAACGTTGATATTGAAATGGAGATAGCTTAAATACGTTATTTCTGCGGACATTGAAAAAATTATCCGTCAGATTTTTGTCAGAAAGTGTGAACAGCAGCTGCAAGCCATCATCTGGAGAGAGTCGCCACTTGACCCACTCCAGGAATATTTACTGACAACAGTTACTTATGGAACTAAAGCCGCTCCATACCAAGCGATGCGCACGCTAAGGCAGCTAGCTAAAGATGATGCCAATAAATTTTCCTTAGCCGCCAAAGCTATAGAAAACAACTTTTACATGGACGACTTACTAAGCGGAGAAAACACTTTGCAAGCAACAAAGGAGTTGCAATCTCAGCTTATTGAATGTTTAAAGGGAGCAGGAATGAACCTCAGAAAATGGTCAGCTAACGATCCGGAACTCTTAAAAAATCTATCTGCCGAACAACTGGACAAGCCCTTTGACTTCAAATGGTCGGAATCTAGAAATACTCTAGGACTGCGATGGACACCCTACTCCGACTCATTTATGTTTACAAACAAAATAGAACACAGCTATACATGCATCTCGAAACGTCAGCTACTTTTGGAAATATCCAAGTTATTTGACCCCTTAGGTTGGTTATCACCACTAACCATTCGAGCGAAAATTATTTCAGAAAACATGCTCACTTAGCATGAGATGGGATGACGTAATACCAGAAACAATTCAAAAAGATTGGATACAGTTAACAAAGGAATTTCAAGACATAAAGTTGTTGGAGATACCTAGGTACATAGGTAATACGATCGATACTTTTTTTTTTGAAAACTTGCAAAATTTTCAAGCGCGGGCAGGATTTGAACCTGCGACTTTCGCATTACTAGTGGCGACGCCTCTTCCATCTGGGCTACCGCAGCTCATTTCTTGCCCGCCAATTTTGCAAGTGTATTTTAATGCCAGTAACGCTTGGCATGGCTCCATCTACCGGGTTAGTTTTGCAACTAATAACAAAAATAAATAATAAAAATAAACAATAAACTAAATAAATAATAAACTAATAATAAAAATAACAATAATAATAAATTTGGTACTCAACGATCGATACTTTCTTCGCATGTCTGCTTATGCAGCTGCATGCATGCTGCTACTAGTTAAAATGAAATTAAAAGAACCAAATTGTCACATTATCATTGGCGGAGATTTCAATATTAACTTACATAAACCAAGCACACACACCAGGCGTCTTCAATATATTATGTCTTCTTACAATCTTTCTCAAATTGTAAAGGAACCCGCCCGTGTAACAGCAAAGCTCTCTAGTTGTATAGACCATATCTACACAAATAAAGAAAACCATGAGTATGAAGTAATTGACTACGGGTTTTCTGACCATTGTTGTATTACCTACAAAATATTAAAAAGCTTAAATATTAAAAAGCCTAAACAAAATAGAAAACTAATAACATATAAAAGAATATATAATGAAGAAAATCTTAATAAATTTAAAAATGAGCTACTTACAACAGATTGGAATAAAATACTTTTATATAATAACAATGTGAATGAAAACTATAATGTATTAATATACAAATTAAAATCAATATTAAACACATTCATTCCTTTGCAGAAGAGAATAAGATAAGATAAGATAATATAAGATAAGATAATTTATTTCAAAATAAAAGTGAGCATACAAATAGTAAATTTACAGATATAAAATTATAGTTGTGCATACATTTCTTGCATGCACAAGGAATAATTAGGCTAAATAAAAAGAGTTGGCTAACAAGTGGGCTAAAAAATCTTGCCAACATAAAAGGATTTTTAAAAAACTACTTATTGATTCAAAGCAACATCCTGTAATATAAAAATACTCAAAATTCTATGGAAACGTCCTAAAAAATTGCGTCTTTAAATCTAAAAAAATAAATAATGTAAATAGAATAAAAAAATCTGCAAACAAGAATAAAACCATGTGGGAAATTATTAATGAAACTATAGGAAAACCCACAACTACCCAAAACCCGAAAAATATAAGACTACAAATCAATAGCGCGGCAAAATTTCCATCCATTACTGAACACCCAGTACAAGTAACAAATGCCTTAAATAACTTCTTTGCTGATGTGTACGAGTCATCAGTTAGAGATGCAGCCACTGAAGCGATAGCACACCCTGTGCTTAACTCACCTTCGAACTCTATCTATCTGCAACCTGTCACAGAGCGCGAAATAACTTCAAGTATTCGTAACCTAAAAAACCAGAATAGTTTTGGAGAGGACGAAATACCGTCTATTATACTAAAAATCTGCATACCAGAACTGGTGCCACTTCTCACGAAACTCATAAATCAGTCATTTGATGACGGGTGATTTCCTGATGCACTAAAAATAACTATAGTGAAACCTATCTACAAAAAAGAAGACCACACAAATCCGAATAATTACCGCCCAATCGCTCTTCTAACTTGTATATCAAAAATATTTGAAAAAGCCATGTGCACACAAGTGACAAACTTCTTCGAGAAAAGTAAAATTTTAAGTGACAGCCAATATGGTTTTAGACAAAACCGATCTACAACCTTGGCGGTACACTCCCTTACACAACAAATCCTGGATAATTTAAATCAAAAATATAAAACTTTTGCGCTACTACTTGACTTAACAAAAGCTTACGACCGAGTTTCGTATAAAATTCTTCTGTCTAAATTATATGGATCCGGAATTCGTGGTTTGGCATATGGCTGGTTCAAATTCTACCTTACAAATCGCATACAGTACGTACAAACGCGGCACTATGATGAAAATACAACCATCCTAAAAACTGTCTGCTCTGACCCTCGTACCCTAAAAGGATCTATTCCTCAGGGTAGTGTAATTGGTTGTATGCTGTTCTTAGTATACCTAAATAACCTACCAGATAACCTCGATGAGCACTGTACTCTCTTTGCAGACGACGTTACGATACTGTTCAAATTCAGAAACAATGTTAACTGTAACAAAGAGATAGAGAAAACCATCTACAGAGTCGAAAACTGGCTTACTGAACATAATCTTCAGATCAACTACACAAAAATGAAAGTTATGGAATTCCACACGTATCAAGCAAAACCTTACGAACTAAACTTAAATATAAACAAAAATAAAATAGAGAAAATGAAAACGTTTAATTTATTAGGCCTTAATATTGACTGTAACTTTAATTGGAAACAGCAAATAGAACACACAAAATTAACTATCTAGCTTTACTTATGCATTGTGTAATTTAAAAAATTGTACAGATTTGAAAACCGCATTGGCAGCTTATTATGCATCTGCAGAGGCGTGGTTGCGGTACGGTATTGTCCTTTGGGGAACGAGTACGGAGGCGCAAGACCTTTTCTTAATTCAGAAAAAATGCATACGCATATTAGCAGGAATACAAATTCCTGACAGTTGTAAGCCCTACTTCAAGGAATTTAATATACTAACTCTCCCTTCTCTCTACATACTCGAGATGGCCATGTTTGTAAAGAAAAACCCACACCTATTTACAAAAAATGAAGACGTTCACAGTTTTAACACGCGCTCAAAAAGTCACTTAATCGTACCACTATCTAGATTAAGGCAATTCGGTACTAAGCCGAACAGAACAGCGGCGAAAATATATAATAAACTACCTGACAACTTGAAATATGAGCCTAAAATAAATACATTTAAAAATAAATTAACATCTATTCTAAATCAAAGGGATACTGTGACATAAATGAATTTTTCTGCGATGGGTGGCTCTAGCTTAATTTTCAATCTGGCATCTGTGCTAGCTGATTTTTGATGGATTATTTTGTGTTAGGCTTTGACATTTTGTTGAAATCATTTGTATTTGAATTTTTGTATATAATGCTTTTTCCTATTTTATTGATTTATTGACGATATGTATAACTATAATTATCTTAATAATTAAATAACTGTACATTTCAATTCCAATATTATTAATTAATTTGCCATGTATTTAATTTGTAATTTGACATATAAGTGTAAAATGTTTGCAATGCCCTGAGCAGGGTTATTATGTGTGATACTCCTATTTATTATACTGTGACATCTGTACGGTCAGATTCATAAGTGGAGTCATAGTTAGACTACGAGACAGATTGCAATACGGGTTATTATCCTCTGTACTTACTTTACTAACTTACGCACACACGTAAGATTATCGACTGTAAGTAGAAAAGTCCACTTTAAGGCGTAGCATCAAAACTTAAACAGATTACCACCAATAAGCGACATCTATGTAATCTTTGAAATAATGACTCGGTGATAGCCTATTCGCCACCACATCACCACAAAGTATACATCACACTGGTTTGTCTAAAACTGTATTATAGTTATCTTTATTCGTTCATTTGTAGTAAAGCAATAGATTACATATCTTTATTTCGTCGTTTTAATCACAAGCAACCGTAGCTTAGCGGTAATAGTTCTTACCTTCTAATCAGAACGGAACCGGGTTCCCATCCGATCTCTGTATGTTGATTAATGTTTTTTAAATGTTTTTATCATATTTTCTTCAGTAATCATTATTTTATATAATATTTTTCTATATATTCATCTATGTATTATATCTATAAATGTTTATTGTAAATTATGTATCAAAATATTATATCTAAAAACATAAACCTATAATATTGTAATAAAACAAAAAGTAAGGTAAGAAATTATTTTATTGGTAGGTATGGTATAACTTTATGTAAATAACATAATGACATGAATGAGAACTTTTGGTAACCATAAGATACGAGTATGTAAAACTACATAAAATAATTGCTGTCGTAATACTTAGTTAATAGTTTTGTTTGAATGATAAAACACAATATTATGTAAAATGATATTAAGTGTTCATTAGCTGAAACATCGATAGGTAATTATTTATAAGATCATAGGAATGATCCAAATCTTGGATTGAATCTTTCAATAAAGTTATTTAAGTAATAATTTCGTTAGTAATTATTTTATTGATCTATGTTTAACGATGATGCACTTTCCTCGGAAGTAAAAGTAATTGTAATAATAATAAATCAGTTATTTGCCTACATCTCAAGGTTTAAGCTTAAGTACTCGTTTTCGTAATGAAAAGATATTGAAGCAAGGCCTTAAGATAACTGACTAATAATGATCAATCTTATATAAATATATATCGATGTTTTAGCATAATTTAATTGCTAATGTAATGCTCAACAAATACCTACTGCAATAGTAGGCGGGTAAGCAGGTAAACAGAGGTTGAGTGAGCAACGATTTATCGGGCCCGCTTCGGCATACATTGCTGATTATTTTGTGTATATTCATATATTGTAATGAAATATACAAGATAATCAGCAATGTATGCTAGATCGGGTCAGATTGAAATGTTAAGTAAAAATCGCCGCTTACATAATTAGTATTTGGTGTTACCTCCGCTGTTTTCAACAACACTTAATAAACACTTATTAGACTCGACCAAATAAGTGCATATATCTGTTCCTCTGGTACTCTCCCACACTCCCAGGCAGTGAGCCTCTAAAGCTTCTGTAGTTCTTTCATTGCGCATGTCCCACCTTTGCACCATTAAACCCCATAAATTCTCTATGGGATTTAAGTCCGGAGATTTTGCTGGCCAACGAATAACTTGGATATCTGGGTGCTGGCTAAACCAATTATTCACCACGGCAGCTCGATGCACTGGACAATTTATCCTGGACAAATGCAAAACGAGGAACTTCACTAGCAGGATAAACAGTTAAACATTTCGCACCGTCGTCGGTAGCATGCTTTCCTGTAGCATATCAACATAATTAGTGGCAGTTGCACGCCCTGTTTCTTGTGCTACTAATTCGTCTGGACCAGCGGCAGAACCATTTTCTTCATATTGTTACACCATCATCCTCCGCTGTGAATCATTAATAAGACGAGTCGAGTTTTTACGCTACCTTCCTCTTCAAAACGTGTAACCCAACGTTTAACAGTCTTCCACTAAAACAAAGTAGCATTATTAATAAAAAAGTTTATACTAATCGGTTCACAGCTACCAACATACTATGAGTCAAAGTTTTTAATATTTAAAATACAATTGTAATGAAATAAAACTATACTTACGGCCAGACCAGTCTGATTAGCAATTTCAGTTAAATTAAATCCAATATCATGCAGCGCCACAGATAATTGCAGCGCAACAATACGCTGCCTATCCTGCAAACTGTTATTAGTATGCATTTCGAAGAAATAAACACTGAAGTTTAATAAATAAACTTAGGTTAAAAAAAACACTTAGCACACGCACTATCTCGCAAACGATCTAGCAACAACTAAAATGTAATTCAAAATTTACAAAATTTTGCTTCATTTGATAAAATAAAAACTACAACGAAGATATCGGGATTCGAACCATTGTCTCCACAATAACGGTCAAGAATTTGCTTGACCGCGCTACTGACCAAGCTACCGAAGCTAATGATTCATGTAGTGAAATAGTCAATACTACTCAGCCTATTATACAATGGTAGTTCGTCAAATTATAGTATGTTATACGTCATTTGTGTCATTGTGTGAGTGTCGCCGCGGGTGCGAGCGACTTGTTTTTTGAGGTTTGTGTTAACTATGACTCCACTTTTGAATGCGACCATTACCATGTTATAAGCAAAATAAAATAAAATAAAAATAAAATAAATACACAAAATGCGTTTCAACTTCACGGATTTAGCGACTCGTCCGAAAAAGCTTATTTCGGCGCCGTGTATCTGTCCTATGACCTAGACTAGAGTCAAGAGCAAACCCATCATCACGGAGAAATAACGTCACCCTGTCTTACACCTCGGAGTAGTTTGATAGATACTGTTTTGCAGTTTTGTACTTGGACGGAAATCGTTGCCATTTGATAGGACTTCTTAGCTCCTCCACATATCGCCAACCACATCAAATTTTTAAAACACTTCCCGTGTTAGGTATACAATTTTTTTTTGGAAATGAGCTGCGGTAGCCCAGATTGAAGAGGCGTCGCCACTAGTAATGCGAAAGTCGCAGGTTCAAATCCTGCCCGCGCTTGAAAATTTTGCAAGTTTGCAAAAAAAAAGAAGTTGTTTATATCGATGAATCAGTAAAGGTTGCTCAACTGCAATCGGCACTGCTGGAGGCGATTGCGCGCCCTGACAGAGAGAGCCAATGGACTCAAAAGTACCTACGTACTACTTTACGTACCTTAAGAACATTTTAATAATTCAAGAGACGAGAATACCCGATAAAGTTATTATTATATAATTTCTTGCATCTACACTATCTATGTATGGTTTTTTTTTTTATAGTTGTGGACCCTACGATTTTTTGCCCCGGGGCTGTTAATCTACACCTGACTGTATGGTGGGGAGCAGGAGCTCACCCGGAAAAGCTTGTGGTTGTCCAAACAACCAGCTCAATCGCGCCCTTGGGGCGCGATTGGGCTTACGAGTTGTTCTGGGAAGAACGTATTGGACTGAATCTACCCGGCACGTGCCGGTAGTTCCCAAAGTGGGGAGCAAATGAGGGACCTCCGCGCCCCCGCCGGCGGGGGCGTCGGTTGCTTGAGGAGCTTGTGGAGTGTGATCTACTTGCAATGGCTGCAGCAGTGGCTACTGTGATTTCATCATCTTCTTTCGTAAGGATGTGTCTCGGACGGTGTTTAAAACGCGATATTGGATGGGGGAAGTAGTTGGACGCGGCAACTATCAAGGGGTTTTTATGATGGGGAGCATTATCGAAGGAGCGACGAGACGCTTCTTTCATATACGCTTTAATGGTAGGGAGGCCTAAGTCGATGTGGAGGTTGGCGTTACGCATGTACCAGGGCGCCCCGGTAGCTTTGCGCATGAAACGGTTTTGGATGACCTGCAGCATTTTCAGATGTGAATCGAAAGTGTGAGCAAAGGCTACGCTGGCGTAGGTCATAATAGGCCTTACGCAGGTGGTGTAAATTCTCACCTTATTTCTAAGGCAGAGTTTTCTCTTTTTGTTCAACATCGGATGTTATCTGCCCAAAACGAACGCGGCGCGGTCGCGGACTCTAATAATGTGGCTACGGAAGCTAAGTCTTGAGTCGAGGGTGACTCCTAGATATTTGGTCTCGTTGACCCACGGGATGGGTCGGCCGAAGAGCTTTACAGCGGGGACGTTTAATCGGTACGAACCTCTACGAAAGTGCACGGCTGCACTTTTTTCCGGATTTACCTCGATTCTCCATTTACGGAACCAGCTCCCGAGGGAGTCTAGAGCGTTCTGGAGAATCTTAACTAATTTTAAGTGGTTACGGTGGGACGCGTAGATGGCAGTGTCGTCGGTGAACATAGCCAGCTGTGACATGGGTGATTTGGGGATGTCGCTAGTGTATAGCGTGAAAAGTAATGGGGATAGGACGGAGCCCTGAGGGACTCCTGTCTGTATGGTGTGGGGTGAAGACAGAGTTCCTTCCACCCTGTAACGAAAGCTTCGATCCGACAGAAAGTTACGTACTAAAAGCACGAGACGATCAGGCACAGCGAGCTGGTGTAGCTTGTATACCAGCCCGTTGTGCCAGACCTTGTCGAAGGCTTTCGCCACGTCGAGAAAAACTGCTCCTGTCGGGGTCGGTTTGGACGAGACATTTAGCTTAAGAGCGATGTGTTCGACAATGCGGTGTACTTGTTGGGTACAAGAGTGCTGTTGTCGAAAGCCAAATTGCTCGTCAGGTATGAGATTGTTGGTCTCTGCGTGGTCACGGAGTCGGGCATAGATCATGCGTTCGTAAAGTTTGGCGAGAGGGTTCAGTAAGCTGATCGGGCGGTAGGAAGTGGGCTCATTCGCCGGTTTACCCGGTTTGTGAATGCCTATGACTATTGCTTCCTTCCAGCAAGCTGGAAAGGTGCAACTAGCCATGGCGGCACTCAAAATCAGGGTGAGGCGATTGATCAGGTGATCGGGGAGAATCTTCAGGACACGGTTGGTGATGCCGTCCGGTCCTGGAGCCTTTCTGGGCTTGAGTGCCTTAAGGGCGTTGCGCACTTCCATCTCAGTGATGACTCTGAGTGGAGGGCCCGATGGAGGTAGTGAAATGAGACGTTCGACTTCGGAGTCGACCGTTGAGACGAAGGTCAAGTCGTAAAGGAGTGTGCTGGGGGTGCATTGGGCTGCGAGACTGTCAGCTAGGCATTCAGCCTTTTCGTCGTCGTCAAAGGCTTTGGTCTGGTCAGGTCTGTTAAGTACCGGCATCACAGAGATGGTGTCAGATTTCAGCGAGCGTTGCAGCTTGTAAAATGCGAGATGGGATGGGTTCAGCTCCTCAAGGTGCTGATCCCATCCGGCGTCACGCCATTCAGCTGCACGCTGCCTTACTTCTCTCTGTAGGGCGCGCATGAATTGTCTGTTAGATTTGATTGGGAAGGATTTGTAAGCGCGGATCGCGGCATTCTTCTCTGTTATCATTTCAAGAAGGTCATTTGGAGGTTTATATTTACTGTCTTCAGTGATTTTAACCGTCCGTGAACAGCTGTTCACGACGCTGCTAACGTGATTTGTGATAGAAGAGACGGCTAGGTTGATGTCGGTTTCGGTAGTCAGTCTAGTCGGTATTTGGTCCAGGTGAGTAGAGCTGGGAGCGTTCAGGGCTTGGCCTAGTTTCGGCCAGTCTACTATAGTTTTGGTCGGGCCGCACAGACCTGAGGGGCCGGGGATGTCGGTTCGCGGGTCAAGTTTTAGTAAAACTGGTCTGTGGTCAGAGTCGGAGAGCTCGTGGCGTACTTCTATAGAACTTAAACGAAGGTTTACGTTCTTTAGAAGGGCTATGTCGAGGATGTCAGGTCGATGAGTTACTGTATGGGGGTAATGCGTTACCTCTGTAGGGGCTACTAGGTCAAAGGACAGTTCGTCCTGCCACTCAAAGAGAAGATTGCCTCTAGGGTTGTTGGCGATACAGTTCCACGACATGTGCTTGGCATTCAAGTCACCTGCTATGATAACCGAGTCACCGAGATTAAATAATGACTCGAGCTCACTTTTAAGAAGTGGCTTTGTCTCGCGATTATTGCTCGGAGATAGATATACCGACACTATCGTAATGGGTTGATGTCCCGTCATGCTTGAGCGGCAAGCGGAAGCCTCCATATAGCAGAGGGGCGGGGTCTCTATGGGTGAGCAGTGAAGCGCTCGCCTGTAATGAATAAGGGTGCCTCCCTTGCTGCCCGATACGCGGTCATTACGTACCGTGTTGTATTGCGCGATTCGCGGGGTACGCATATGGGGTTTGAGAAACATTTCTTGTACTCGGAGGACGTCTAAACCGTGATTTTTCAGGAAGAGGCTAACTTCCGTCTTTTTAGAGCAAATAGCATCGGCATTGAAAAAACCTAATTTAAGTGACCGAGGCTTGGAATGGAATGATGAATGACCTACACCACACCCAGGCAGCACCCCCCACCCCGCAGCCGAGACGGATCGCGATGCTACCGCTCGTCCGTCATACGTACAGCCGCGCCGCCGCCGCCGCCATACTGGATTTTATCAATGGGAGCATGCATAGTAATTTGAACTTTACCAGTATCGATTAAAGGTTGAAACTGGAATCGAGATATTCTTATTTTTAATATTTTTGGTAAATTTTTACAATGGGAAAACTTATTTGATTTTGCTACCAATAATGAATTTTGGAAGTTTTATGTAAAGTCTACCTAAAAATTGTACTGTTTTTGTTTTTTTCGTTTGAATTAGGACACGACTGAATCAAAATCTGTATTCTAAAAATTTTATGCGTTGGATTATAATAAAATTTCGTTTTTTATGTTATACATACGGTCGGATTCATAAGTGGAGTCATAGTTAGACTACGAGACAGATTGCAATACGGGTTATTATTCTCTGTACTTACTTTACTAACTTACGCACACACGTAAGATTATCGACTGTAAGTAGAAAACTCCACCTTGAGGCGTAGCATTAAAACTTAAACAGATTACCACCAATAAGCGACATCTATGTAATCTTTGAAATAATTACTCGGTGATAGCCTATTCGCCACCACATCACCACAAAGTATACATCACACTGGTTTGTCTAAAACTGTATTATAGTTATCCTTATTCGTTCATTTGTAGTAAAGCAATAGATTACATATCTTTATTTCGTCGTTTTGATCACAAGCAACCGTAGCTTAGCGGTAATAGTTCTTACCTTCTAATCAGAACGGAACCGGGTTCCCATCCGATCTCTGTATTTTGATTAATGTTTTTTTAAATGTTTTTATCATATTTTCTCCAGTAATCATTATTTTATATAATATTTTTCTATATATTCATCTATGTATTATATCTATAAATGTTTATTGTAAATTATGTATCAAAATATTATATCTAAAAACATAAACCTATAATATTGTAATAAAACAAAAAGTAAGGTAAGAAATTATTTTATTGGTAGGTATGGTATAACTTTATGTAAATAACATAATGACATGAATGAGAACTTTTGGTAACCATAAGATACGAGTATGTAAAACTACATAAAATAATTGCTGTCGTAATACTTAGTTAATAGTTTTGTTTGAATGATAAAACACAATATTATGTAAAATGATATTAAGTGTTCATTAGCTGAAACATCGATAGGTAATTATTTATAAGATCATAGGAATGATCCAAATCTTGGATTGAATCTTTCAATAAAGTTATTTAAGTAATAATTTCGTTAGTAATTATTTTATTGTTCTATGTTTAACGATGATGCACTTTCCTCGGAAGTAAAAGTAATTGTAATAATAATAAATCAGTTATTTGCCTACATCTCAAGGTTTAAGCTTAAGTACTCGTTTTCGTAATGAAAAGATATTGAAGCAAGGCCTTAAGATAACTGACTAATAATGATCAATCTTATATAAATATATATCGATGTTTTAGCATAATTCAATTGCTAATGTAATGCTCCACAAATACCTACTGCAATAGTAGGCGGGTAAGCAGGTAAACAGAGGTTGAGTGAGCAACGATTTATCGGGCCCGCTTCGGCATACATTGCTGATTATTTTGTGTATATTCATATATTGTAATGAAATACACAAGATAATCAGCAATGTATGCTAGATCGGGTCAGATTGAAATCTAAAGTAAAAATCGCCGCTTACATAATTAGTATTTGGTGTTACCTCCGCTGTTTTCAACAACACTTAATAAACACTTATTAGACTCGACCAAATAAGTGCATATATCTGTTCCTCTGGTACTCTCCCACACTCCCAGGCAGTGAGCCTCTAAAGCTTCTGTAGTTCTTTCATTGCGCATGTCCCACCTTTGCACCATTAAACCCCATAAATTCTCTATGGGATTTAAGTCCGGAGATTTTGCTGGCCAACGAATAACTTGGATATCTGGGTGCTGGCTAAACCAATTATTCACCACGGCAGCTCGATGCACTGGACAATTTATCCTGGACAAATGCAAAACGAGGAACTTCACTAGCAGGATAAACAGTTAAACATTTCGCACCGTCGTCGGTAGCATGCTTTCCTGTAGCATATCAACATAATTAGCGGCAGTTGCACGCCCTGTTTCTTGTGCTACTAATCGTCTGGACCAGCGGCAGAACCATTTTCTTCATATTGTTACACCATCATCCTCCGCTGTGAATCATTAATAAGACGAGTCGAGTTTTTACGCTACCTTCCTCTTCAAAACGTGTAACCCAACGTTTAACAGTCTTCCACTAAAACAAAGTAGCATTATTAATAAAAAAGTTTATACTAATCGGTTCACAGCTACCAACATACTATGAGTCAAAGTTTTTAATATTTAAAATACAATTGTAATGAAATAAAACTATACTTACGGCCAGACCAGTCTGATTAGCAATTTGAGTTAAATTAAATCCAATATCATGCAGCGCCACAGATAATTGCAGCGCAACAATACGCTGCCTATCCTGCAAACTGTTATTAGTATGCATTTCGAAGAAATAAACACTGAAGTTTAATAAATAAACTTAGGTTAAAAAAAACACTTAGCACACGCACTATCTCGCAAACGATCTAGCAACAACTAAAATGTAATTCAAAATTTACTAAATTTTGCTTCATTTGATAAAATAAAAACTACAACGAAGATATCGGGATTCGAACCATTGTCTCCACAATAACGGTCAAGAATTTGCTTGACCGCGCTACTGACCAAGCTACCGAAGCTAATGATTCATGTAGTGAAATAGTTAATACTACTCAGCCTATTATACAATGGTAGTTCGTCAAATTATAGTATGTTATACGTCATTTGTGTCATTGTGTGAGTGTCGCCGCGGGTGCGAGCGACTTGTTTTCTGAGGTTTGTGTTAACTATGACTCCACTTTTGAATGCGACCGTACATACATAAATCACGCCTATATCCCTTACGGGGTAGGCAGAGCGTTAACGGTCGTTCAACGGGTATTAACACCACGTCTGACAAAAATTTGAGGGTCAATCAGATAACTGTGTATCACTGTAGTGACAGGTTGTCAGCCCGTCGCCTAAAATTGCGATACACACCCTCGAGTCCCTTAGTTTGTTATTATTTTATAAAAACTGCTGAGGAATAGATTTTAATATTTGATTCCGACCGACAATCATCGTTTAATGTCGTTATCATAACACATTAAAAAAAATTACTATGCCAATACATTTTTTGGCGGATTTCTTGTTTAAGTTACCTGTATTAACATTATAATTAAATTTAAAACAGTTAAAAGAGTGATAATGTTTTATGCTTCGTTACAAAACGTGTTTTTCGGAAATCGTTTTTTTCAACTATGTATCGGGACTATATTTGGTTGGATTCGTAAATATAGTGTCTTAAAATAACATTCCTTACCTTATTTAAAAAAATTGCGCTGTTAGTGAATTAAAAGTTTTAAAATCATATTTTTCCTACACTACTACTTCCGAGAAAAAAAGTCAAACATCGACCAATGACAGCGACAGACGATTTCGATGGAGTAAATCCGCCCTGCATAAAAGGAAAATACAACTGTGGTAAATAGTAAGAAAGAGCAGGTATTCAATGGATGGTTAAAGTGTTGCAATTTAATCGTGGCAAGCAAAAATGTACATACACATACCAAGCCTATTTCCCTTGCGGGGTAGGCAGAGCGCAACACAGAAGCAAAAAACGGACATTTACGCCACGTCTGACAAATATTTGCGCGTAATCGGAAAATTGTGTATCGCTATAGTAACAGGTTGCCAACATATCGCCTTAATTTGCAAAACACACCCTCGAGTCCCATAGTCGCCTCTTATGACTCCCAAGGGAAAGAAATGGAGTAAAGCAATTCATAGCTGGCATCACGGGAAAAACGTAAGTTGTAATAAAAAATGAAAATAAATACAAAGTCATTTATTAAGCGAGAAAATTCAGTGTGAACTTTTCCAAATTGTAGATTTTATCATGAAAGAAACCTAAGCATTGTTAAAAAAATAACACTGTGCAAAACAGGGTCTTTCGCCAGATGCCGAGGAGAGCGGACGTATCCACCTTGCATGCACGTGCTCCCAAAATTGTGCATTTTGTGCCAATAGCTCCCTTTTTTATCTTAACGCTGGCCAAAACTGAAAAAATTGGCCTTCTGCGCGCGGCCTTCCAGTGACATACTCATCTATTTTTGCTTCCTCCAAATTAAAACGTTGTGTTGATGTGCAAGTACAATAGAGGTGTAATATTGTGTGACACAGCTCTGAATATTTAGTCCTTATACCTGCTCATGCAGCAGTGACTACCAACGGTCTAAAGAATTCGGTGAGGAAATTCTATGTAGCAGAGTTTTTTGGCAGGACTTATCTAGCTTACCTAGGTATCACCCAGCGTACGTAGCGTATGAGTATTGAATCTCTTCCTGGCAAGAATTCGTCTACTTCGTCGTTCGTACGCACAAAGCCTAAATATAGCACAACTCGCTCGCAATTACATATCAATGATGTATCATCTCATCACCTTTCTGGTGATGGCTTTATAAAATCCCGAAAAGTGACGTCCAACGACAAAACGTAAATGCCTTACACTGAGAGGTATCCGAATCACTTACTTGTATGTTCCGCAATTTGATGTAGTTTCCGAGTTATTCAACCTCTAAAATTTTTTAATGAAAAATTCTACTGGGAGACTGTTTTCCTTTCTTTGTACGCTAGAAATACACAGCATGAAGATTATTCTTTAGAAACAAACGCTCGAAAAGCTATATTACGGAAATAAAAACAGAACGAAAATAACATGTCGGTCGAAAATTTTCTCATACAAATTTTAAAAGTTGATGAACTCAAAAACTACAAAAAATCGCGAAACATATATGCAGGTAATTCGGATACCCATTAGTATAAGGTATTCAAATTTATCTTTGGATGTCACTATACGGGCTACCCTGTATAGCTCAGCAAAGTTATCAAAAACAACAGTTTAGTTATACGACCTAATAATATAAGTAATAACAAAAGTATTGTATAATATGTAAGTTTATCTTATAGTTCTTATAATTAAGTATACTTTAGGATACATTGTTATTTTATTTATTGTACTAAGTTTTCTTGTTTTATTAGCCTTAATTTATTTTTATCATACTAAGTAAGTTGTACACGCCAACTGCCTTACTTTATGCCTTCTCACTACCCTAGGTCTGCTGGAAGAGATTTCTTTTTAGAAATAAGCTGACCTGTTGTGTATTGATCTATATGTTATGTCTTTTGTGTTATATTGTGTACAATAAACGGTTAAATAAATAATTTAAAAATTTTAATGGAGAATATTTTAAAAAATGTATGAGACGAGACAGTACAAAATCGCCGTGGTCATTAAAAAGTATCAATTAAAATATGAAAATTAATATATTTCGGAAAAAACAAGGAATATTAATTGACAATAGCCAAAGCTGAAATTTTCTGCGTGAACATTATTAATTTACTTTGCTTTTTAAAATAAAAAAACAAAAACCATGTTATGTAGGTACTTGGTTACCTTCTGTAGATAATAAAATATGGTTTGTATAGCCTGGGATATCAAATATCCAGATAATTAAAAAAAAAAAAACTTTTTGGTATCAATAAAAAAACACCGCAACCGTCGTGGACCACATTACATATTTAGATTTTCAAAAAATTACAAATCAACTCACAAGCAAAGTTAAAAAATTAAATTCAATAACAGCAAGATTTAACGAAACGCAAATTTCAAAATCCAGTCAAAAAAACTGTGAAGAGTTTGCATATTAAGAAGTAACAGGGACAGACTAAATAAAGGACGAAAATTCTTGCCCATCCAATCTACACTTTTCAAAGCGTAATGCTAGATTGTTCTACTGTTTTTTTTTTTATGAAACTGACAATGATGATTCATAGATAGGAAAACACAAACAGTTTTCTTAACTGTTAGAAACAAAAAGATTAATACCATTACTCTTCCCTAGGTCTGCTGTAAGATATTTCTTATTAGAGATAAGCAGTGCCTGTTGTGTCTGTATTCTTTATGTGTTTTTCTCTTTAATGTTCATGTGTACAATAAATCGTAAATAAATAAATTCAATCAATCAATCAATCATTTATTGCATGTCACATTAATCATTTCATAACACAGAGTTGGTACTTAGATAAGTTAGGTATACATGTGACGCCCTGCAAGGGCACCGCAACTTCAAGAGAGGGCTTACTAACATTAATTTTATTACAAACTAGGCATTTCATTACTTATACATTTATCTTAACTATCTAAGTTCAGATTTCTATCTAGTTTATAATATTTATTTTGTAGGTATGTATTACTTTATTATAATATTATTACTAATGACTTACATATTAGTTATTTAAAGTATTAAAATTGTAAATATGATTATAATTTATGACTATTTGCTGAAAATATATAACAATTTTTATTATTATTTAAATTTACCTAACTACTCATTTATAACATTAATTCATTAATTCATTTATTTTCCATATTTAATTTGTACATTATACAGCTGATTTTAAATTATTTTATCATC
Source organism: Tuta absoluta (assembly GCA_027580185.1). Lineage (NCBI taxonomy): Eukaryota > Metazoa > Arthropoda > Insecta > Lepidoptera > Gelechiidae > Tuta > Tuta absoluta. Next base: position 6,540 of record JAQAHW010000124.1, on the reverse strand, counting down.
AAAAAATTCTTTTAAATTATAATAGCATTTATTTATAAGTAAAATCTTTAACTGTTTGATAAAGAGTGTTGGTTTTTCGATATTTTTGATATAATTAGGTATATGGTTATACATTTTTATTGCCATAAAATGCGGGCTATTTGAAACTAATTTTAATGTTGAAAAAGATACTTGAAGTTTATTTAAATTCCGGTTATTTCTTTTATTATTTGTTAATGGTGAGTATAATTTTGTATGCTTTTTTACGAACTTACATGACAATTAATAAATTAATGTTAGCAAAAACAATGCTTTTGAAATTCTTGTGGTATGGGAGTTGTTATTTAGGCTAAAAGGATATTAGATGACCTTTTCTGTCGGTCATTTCTTTGTTTATGATAAACCAAACAACCTGTATTTATAACTGGCAACTTTATGCATTGTGAGCAAAAATCGCAAAACATTCAAAGAACTATCACTAAGTACCTCAAATATTTATAAATATTGAATCAGTTCAAAACAATTTGTTTACGAATATATATACAATAAAAACGTCACTATAAACAATGTCACTACTGAAACAATTCAGTTTCACCTAATATAAATATTTAATCCAAATAAAGTTGGTACATGATAATACAACTGTGGTAAATAGTAAAAATATCCGTCGGATGGTAAAGGAGTTTTCACAGCATAATGTTAGATTGTTCTATTGTTTTTTATGTACCTGACAATAATGATTCAAAGATAGGAAAACACAAACAGTTTTCTTAACTGTTAGAAACAAAAAGATTTGTGCCCGAGTAACACTGACCGAGCAGCTAGCCCGCTAATGAGTAAAAATGACGCATCGGCCCTAAGTCGAGTCATGAAGCAAGTAGCTCGTTGCAACTGAGCCAAATTATTAAATAATAAATTTGAGGAACACGACTTGTATGGTAACTTGTCTCTCCACCAAATCATAAACAAGTAAGTCATGTTAACCTACAACATAACTTAAAACAGTCTCGAGACTATTAGTCAGGAATTATGTGTAGAAAAAGTATTTAGTTAGTTTTGCACTTACTTGATTTTTAAGCTTATTATTAAAAACCGAAAGAGACAAGACCTTTAAAACATAGTCATTGGGCATTAAAAAAAAACACACACACAACACTGAAAAGATAACATTAAAAGGTGGGGTTTCTCAACCAACGATAGGTGCGATTGTGGCGCTCTACAGAGAATGTCGCATCTACTGAGCTCCCAACAAACCCCTGCTCCTGTACATTGAAGGATCTGCAAGAGGCGAACGACAAGGCCATCGCCGTAGCAACACATTGGTCCAAATTACTGTAATCCTGTTTCCATTGACTCGACAAAGAAGAAGATGACATTATATTTGTCACCGTTTTAAGGTCCTTCATACTTTTGATAGGGATACTTAAATATTTTTACTTTTTATTCTTCGTCGTATACAAACATACGTACATAAAAAAACAGGCAAGATTAATTTGACAACAACAAGGACTTCAATTTTCTCCGTAATTTTCTATTCATTTATTGCTTTTTAATTTTTATTATTAAAACATTAAATTATTTTTAGGTGGAAACCAACCTTATCTGCTGTTGATCAAAATGAAAACACCCAGATTAAATTCAAATATCTTAGAATTGATTCAACAAAATATTTGTGTCTTGTGAAGATTGAACCACAAACTTCGGCGAAGCGAGCAGAGGTACTATGCGCTACGCCATCAGGCCATTCAGATCGTAAAGCTACAAAGATAAACAAAAAAAATGTGCACGAGCAAAACTAGCCGAGCAGGACACGTTGGCTGCACGACGAGTCATGAGGCGAATCGATTGTTAGTACTGAGCAGAATCGTTAAAAATAAATTCTAAAAATCACCACGACTTACTGTGTAACAATAATTGTTTTATCACTTTTGAGATAAATTTAACAAGTGAATCCCATTTCATTTGCGTTTTAAAATATTTTCGGTACTTAGAACTATAAATAACATAGTTCACGTAGCGACTTATCCAAATAATATTATCACCTCCAAGGCTAATTCAAAACTGTTAGCCAGCTCCACCGCGACGTACAGTCTCTCATACCACTTAAGGTAACAGGCATGCATATGCGAAGTATCAGAGGAATTTGTTCTCTATTCAACACAAAGATGGCACCACCAGCGACACTAACTATAAAATTACAACCACATACCACCACATCAAACTCTTTGCCAATATTTAAACTTGATGGCAGCACTGAGCTAGTTAGCCGGAATCTACTAGCGTTGCATACGTCACTTAAACCTGTTTAAATTACTTGCTGGAAACTTTTTCGCAAGCCAAATACGAAGTATAATCGAACTTGCAATCATTCACTTAAGAACTAAAATTTTAACATAAAAATATGACAGTAACCACTCTGGCGCAGGCCGTGATTCGAACCGTGGCTTTGCTGCGTTGTATCAGCGAAGCTCCTAGATTTTTAACTGGTTGCTACAAGCTTATCAATAACATGGCGCGTCATAGATAGTCAGATCAGAAATGGTTGAATTTGGTATAAAATTGCAGGTAGCCAATAAAAATTACTTGTTTTAATAGTAACCTACAAAGTATTTTAATATTAGGTTTCAATAAATGTTAAATGGTAGGAAGATAACTTTGTAGGATCATTCTTCTAATTTAGGATTAATTTATTTGCAGAGAAAAGCCGTAAGATTGTGAATTCAGCGTCATGGTGACATTTGAGATGTTCAACGTATTTTTCAAGTTCAAGCCTAGTTTTGCCCCCAAGTTGTTTGCTCCTCAGTCTGCACGCCGCCATCGGGATGTAATTGCAAAGCACACTGCGAATCCATTTGCATCAACAAAGAAAACAGCAATTGCACATGGTACATCTGTACAAACCGTGCTCAAAGATTTGCATGCAAAAGGGTTCAAAACATACAAACCGGCAAAAAAAAATCGCCTTGTCTAATAGATATCGTCAGGATAGAATTCGATTCGCCCTGGAGTATTTTTGTAATTTTACAGACCACATTATTAAGTTTTTTTAACCTAAATGTATTAAAAATATCAGAAAAAACCCTACAAATAACCGGAGTGAAGCCAATAAAAACGCTCAAACATAATTTGATGCACTAAAAATACACGAGATACTCTGTTTATACTTAAAAATAAATGAGCTTTTATTTGTATTTGAGCGTGCATTATATATGAATGAATAAGTTTTTATACATCGGTAGTTTCATTTTGGTTGGACGTTAGGTTCCTTCTGGAACATTTTTTTACCCTGAGATGTGTGACAAAATTATAATAGCTGTGCAACTCATTCTTATATAAGCGCCTAAGTGATGTTATTGTATTTAACTATACATGTTTATTCACTGTGTGCTAGCTAAACAAAGGAAGTAGTTGTAAACTTAGTTATTTAAATCGTTGTTTAAAACCTGTCTAATGATAAGATAGATAGATACCTACCTATATTGTTACTAAGCATAGCACTTATAGGTATGAGGCTGTAAACAATCGTTGTAAATTAATAAATATTTTTCAATTAATTTTTCACTTTTATTTCTTTCTATTTTAATTTGTATATGTATAATGTTTTTAAAGATGATATCGTAATGATTAAATAAGATTACCAATAAATAAGTATAAAAATCTGCCTAGCAATAAATATAAAAAACAGGTATTACATATTTATAATTTTTAGGTGATATTTTTAGGTATAGGTAGGTCTACTTATACTGCCTGTTAATACGTTAGGAACATCTATACCATCAGCTCAGGTATAACTCCCCCTCAAATGCTTGGCGATGACCAGAGAGAACATTGTGTTATTACTACTGATCACCAGATGTCGCTACTTTCATACAAATTATTTTTTTACTATCATTACTTAGTTAACACCTCATGATTTGAAAGAAAGCATATAAAGCTTTCTTATTGTAGTTAAAATATACTAACGCCTTTATTTTATATCCCTGGAGTCACCAGCTACCGACAAAAACATAATACAACAAAAAATGTTTCAAAATAATGCACAAAAATGAAAAACAAACGCTATCACAACCCGAGGATCGAACCTCGAACGTGTCTTTGCTTGGGGTTACGACCGAGCAGTTAGACCATTACACCACAGACCTGTTGTGCCAAGGCGTGAAATAGTTAACCTCTTTCACACAAAGCACACCCGTAGTGTTCGTTTAATACTACTTATAATGCCTGTTACCATAAGTAATATGAGCGACTGTACGACTCCCCCCGTTTATATTCGACTTCCGAGAAATTTTTTTACTTCGACCAATGACTGCTACAGACGATTTCGGATTTCGATGGAGTAAATCTGCCCTGCATAGAAGGAAAATACAACAGTGGTAATAAGTAACAGTATTCAATGGATGATTAAAGTGTTGCAATTTTATCGTGGCAAGCAAAAATGTACATACACATACCAAGCCTATTATCATATCGTCTGACAAATATTTGCGCGTCATTCGGAAAATTGTGTATCGCCATAGTGACAGGTTGCCAACATATTGCCTTAAATTGCAAAACACACCCTTGAGTCCCTTAGTCGCCTCTTACGACTCCCAAGGGAAAGAAATGGAGTGGAGCTATTCTAAGCTGGCATCACGGGAAAAACGTAGGTTGTAATAAAAAATTAAAATAAATACAAAGTCATTTATTAAGCGAGAAAATTCAGTGTGAACTTTTCCAAATTGTAGATTTTATCATGAAAGAAACCTAAGCATTGTTAAAAAAATAACACTGTGCAAAACAGGGTCTTTCGCCAGATGCCGAGGAGAGCGGACGTATCCACCTTGCATGCACGTGCTCCCAAAATTGTGCATTTTGTGCCAATAGCTCCCTTTTTTATCTTAACGCTGGCCAAAACTGAAAAAATTGGCCTTCTGCGCGCGGCCTTCCAGTGACATACTCATCTATTTTTGCTTCCTCCAAATTAAAACGTTGTGTTGATGTGCAAGTACAATAGAGGTGTAATATTGTGTGAAACAGCTCTAAATATGCAGTCCTTATACCTGCTCATGCAGCAGTGACTACCAACGGTCTAAAGAATTCGGTGAGGAAATTCTATGTAGCAGAGTTTTTTGGCAGGACTTATCTAGCTTACCTAGGTATCACCCAGCGTACGTAGCGTATGAGTATTGAATCTCTTCCTAGCCTAAATATAGCACAACTCGCTCGCAATTACATATCAATGATGTATCAACTCATCACCTTTATGGTGATGGCTTTATAAAATCCCGAAAAGTGACGTCCAAAGACAAAACTTAAATGCCTTACACTGAGAGGTATCCGAATCACTTACATGTATGTTCCGCAATTTTATGTGGTTTCCGAGTTATTCAACCTCTAAAATTGTATAATGAAAAATTCTACTGGGAGACTATTTTCCTTTCGGTGTACGCTGGAAATATACAGCATGAAGATTATTCTTTAAAAACAAACGCTCGAAAAGCCTTATTACGGAAGTAAAAAAAGAAGAATAATAACATGTCAGTCGAAGGAAAAACCACATATATACAGTTTTTAAACAAAAACAAACAACCTGAAAAACTTAGAGTAGCAAGTGAGGACATTCCCATACTAGAGTCAAAAGAGACAAAATTTCTAGGCATTACGCTGGACGCACATCTCTCTTGGAGGCAACATGTAGAGGCGGTCGCTACCAAACTCAACAGATTTATATACGCGTTGTACCGCTTGCGAAATATTTGTGATGAAAAGACCGCCCTAATAGCTTACCATTGCTATGTGTGTTCAGTTTTGCGGTACGGATTGATGATGTGGGGGAACTCTGTGGAAGTGCATCAGGTGTTCATAATACAGAAAAAATGTGTTAGAGCTGTATGCGGTGCAGGACCTATGGATTCTTGCCGACCTCTGTTCAAAAGGCTGAATCTCCTGACTCTACCGTCAATGTATATTTACGAGGCTTGTACATTTGTGAAAAAAAATAAACAACTTTTTGAAAACAGGACATTCAGCTTTCCGACAAGAAAGCCGAATAGACTGGCTAAAACTATGCACACAACCACGTCCTTTGCAAAAAATTGCCCTAACATGTGTGTGAAGTTGTTTAATTTGCTACCAGACTGGCTAAAAGAATTACCTGAGCTAAGATTTAAAAAATGTTTGCACAAAATGCTTCAAGATAACTGTTTTTATTCAGTAGGCGAATTTGAAAAGTTTAATTTCAGAAGGTGGCGTCCAATATAAAATTGCATTATATAAAATAATTATTAATAAATTCATTAACATATTGACATTCCATATATTTTACTAACTTTATATTATTATTATTTTTTCTGTTTGACTGGTATTTAATTGCAATATTATTTGATAACTCTAATGTTTGCATACCATTTGTTGGTGCACCACACATGTTCTTATGGAATGAATTTTTTCTTGACCTATGTAATTTTACCGTGTGTGCTTGCAAATAAATATTTTCATTTTCATTCATTTTCATTCATTTCATTTTCATTTTCGAAACTTTTCTCATACAAATTTTAAAAGTTGAAGAACTCAAAAACTACA
>JAQAHW010000123.1:0-97872 GCA_027580185.1 Tuta absoluta | reverse complement strand
TTGAGCCCGTGCCGATATTGATGAATATCTTGCAATTAAACATTCACTTGAACTTCAAACTTATTGTTTTTGAAATAAAAAAGAACCCCAATTAAAATTAAAATTTTGAAAGGGTAAAATTTCATTGCTTTTTGGATTTTGACAAGTATTTGAAATACGCTTAGATGCAGATTCTGAATAGAATCCAACATGACACATCTTGTGTTATGAATGCTGAATACAGCCAAAGCCACCCTCTATTACCTCTTTCGGCGAGAGCTGCCACGGCCGCCTCTTTATCGCAGGCTGTATGGCGCAGGATAGATGCGCGCTTGCGCAAGGGAAGCGCGCTCCGGTTCAGCTGTGCACGCTTAACGAGAAGGCAGTCTAGATCCTCCATGATGCAAGCCTGCAGCTTCCCCTGACAGTCAGTCTGTCGGAGTTATTTTCCTAATTCGCAAGCCGGACCACTGCACTGAGGCATATGTAGACAGATGCGTCGTTTTGCGAGTAGAAGAAAAAGTAACCAATCTTGCAAGCACCGCCGAAATATCTTTATGTAATTGAACGCCTGCCAAGAATAGTTGGCAACTTTGCCACCGAATATGTAAAATCTAATATTATATTACAATACTCTGCATCAAAACCTCTCAAACACAAACAACCTATCTGTTTAACTTTTGTCTAAAAAGCAAAGTATGATGAGCGCCCTACGGTTCATTGTTTCTTCATAAAATGAAGGATCTAGTTTACTTCGGATATTCATAAGAATATGAGGTCGTTGGACGACTCGGTGTCCCACACGAAAAGAGAGAGAGAGTTGTGTATTGATAAATAAATCAGTTGTTAGGCTGGCTAGCCTCGCTATAGTGCCACAGCACAATTAGCTTTATAATGGGTTCGGGACATAGGGTCCTAGTCAATCAACTCTCTCTCTGACCTGTAGCCAAGTTTTCTATGACCATCTTTCCCAAAACGTTCAGAGATCTCGGAAAAAATCCTCTCTTTTCAGCCACTTTTGAGCCCAAATATTTTACAGGAATCATTGCTTTAGCCGTTATAGAAATAAAATGAAATTTGTGTTCTTCCAAACACCAGCGTCTCCCAGATCAGGTATTGAAGTAGGTAGAATAACAAACGATCTTACTTGAGGTCGACCAGGCTCTGGTTGAAGGTTCCAGTGACGACTTGAGGTGCAGCAGCCCCAGCAAATTATTGCCAAGTAGGGCGGCATCCAATAGCGGCCATCAGGAGGGGATTCATACAAAGGTGACTTCTTCAACAGCATAAGTAGGAGATACCTACCTGTAGCCGAAGGCCCGTGTTTCACGATTTACGTGAGGAAAATACAACCTGAGCAAATTTCATGTTCCATGACTACTTTCTGGATGACGTCACGCACCACCACATTAGAAAAGTACTTACTTTGCTATGTTTCATAAGTATTCTGTGGCATTCACAGGGGGTCATGTTTCATGCACTTATCTGCTTCCTGGATAACATCTCGTGATACCACGTCAGGAAGCCAATAAAGTACCAATTTAGTTTGTTCATGTTCCATGTATTTACTTCCTGGATGACATCGCGTGCCACCACGTTAGGAAAGTCAGTAGCTATTTCCGGATAACATCGCGTGTTACCACTGAGGAAACGCATCGTGAAGAAGTATTGGAAGATTTTCATGTTTCATGCAGTTATCTGCTTCCTGGATAACATCTCGTGATACCACGTTAGGAAGCCAATAAAGTACCAATTTAGTTTGTTCATGTTCCATGTATTTACTTCCTGGATGACATCGCGTGCCACCACGTTAGGAAAGTAAGTAGCTATTTCCGGATAACATCGCGTGTTACCACTGAGGAAACGCGTCGTGAAGAAGTATTGGAAGCGAGAAATTGGCCCCTTAGATTGGTTTTACTTTTTTCTTCTTTTATACATACTCGTAAGAGCTCATTGCTCTTATCGGTTTTACTTTTAGAAAGTGATAAAAGTTATTTCCGGACGACATCGCGTGCCACCACTGAGGGAAAACCAAACGGTATTGAAACAAGAACCAGGAACATGATATTTTATAAAAACTAACCTCCATTTTCCTGGCGTGTAATTCCATGTTTAGTCGCCTGAATTTCCTTTTAATTCGAACTTGACAGTATCTTTTTTCTATTGCACACCTAAACTTTCAGTTTTCACTCGATTTATCACAAAAATAATATTATTTTTTACGGAACGTGTTGACGATGCGACACACGAAAAAACGAATGACACAAGCGGGGAGCGCTCTGGCGGGCAAGGGACGAATTACGATGGAAGTCAAAATAGTTACTTTATTTCGATTATTTCTTTTAGATATCTCTAAAAATTCGTGTAATGATGCGATACGACGTTAAACGTACTACATGGTTTATTAAATCTCATAAGATGCAGTAACGAAGTATAATGGTAGGCCCGGCCCATCAGCGAACTAATAAGACACAAGAAGTAGTATTCGTTTCCGCTTATTTCCGCCCGACTCCGCCTACTTGCTATTTAGGATCGACGGGGTCATCAAATTAAAAACGAAACTGAATGATGCATCTACCATAGAACAAGCTCTAGAAGAATAAGCGACCACATTCATCGATGGCAATCGTGTGGCACCCCTTTTCAAGCGGGTGTTACACCGTCAGCTTCATCACGCGAACCTCGACACGAACATCAATGATCTAAGCGAACACTGAGCTTGTTAATTATTATTGTAATCTGTGGCTGTGCCTGTGACTGACGACGCGTTTCACGCTTCACCGCTACTTTTCTTGCAAAATAAGTAAGACGTCTCCACCGCAGTTTGCCACAGTATACCACCCACCCCCTCGTCTGGAGCAACGTCATTACGCACTTTATTTATTTATTTAACAATTTATTGTACACAAGAAAATACAAAAACAAAGAACATATGGAAAAATGGTACAACAGGTACTGCTTATTTCTAAAGAAATTTCTTCCAGCAGACCTAAAGAAGCGTGAGTAGATTAAGGATATGCGGATAATACGTGCACATATAACAGTTTACTTATAATTTTACACTTTCATATAAGTCTATTTTGAGAACCTTATCTACACGCTATTTATCTGGTTCAGCTCGCACGCCGTGTATTTATTGGGATCACCGCATCGCTCACGAGGCCTGGCGCTCCATCACATGGAACAAGTTGGTCCAATATCCACCGAACTACAAGAAACCGCCAGAACACGAAATACACCTGATTTGAATGTTGTAACTGAAAGTGACAAACAAAATTATAAAAATATATTGCTAGAAACTAATGCTCATAGACGTAATTTTGATCCTAAAAAACCTATTTAAAGTAACAAAGGACGGAAATATAATCACGTTCTTAAACCACTCTTCAAATTAACAAAAATTGATATAAGCACTAGTAATGAAAGCTTAGCTCAAGGCAAAGGTATGAAAGTACTGAAAAAAGTAAAGGCGAATACCGATTATGTTTACTAGGACGACCCGAATGAATTAGTAGAAAGACTGAAAATACTTATAGCTTCAAAAGACGCAGGCAACACAGGTCTATTGAGAATTTCTGAGAAGCGCATTTGATTTACTTGTTTATATATCAGTGGATTAAAAAAACAATGTCATTTAACATTTTAAATTAATAAAGAAAACAACATGAACAAAGATAAATTTGGTCACCATGTTCATAAAAGATTACGTGTATCAGATTATTTCGCCGTGGTCAATAATACATTAAACAAGACTGATTCAGGACACTATGACTTAAAAAAACAATAGGTTACGTGGATTAGCAAATCAAGTGTGCGGCAGTCAGAAGTTGTAAAAAAAAAACCAAGAACTTTTAACTTATTTATTGGGGAAAAGGAATTACAAAGTAATTTATAAAATAAAACTTATTCCTAATAATAGGTCTAATAGCCGATGGTAGGTCTAGAAGTGACAGCCAAGCTATTGAACGGAAATAATGTTGAAATGGTGTAAACTGCAGCGTCGGCGCCTCGTGTTCCAAAGTCTTGCGCAAACGCATGATGGTCGTGTTGTCAGCGACAAGTAGGTTACGGCGTCAGCGGTTCCCGGGGTAGGCAGGGATGTAACACCTCCCCCCGAAGATCAGCTGCTATTTGAAGTTGATGGCGAAAATGCTGCTGACGGATGACTGAGAGTTATCTCTTCTGGTTTTTAATTTGTCTTAGGCTTCTAAGGAATCTCGGCGTAAGTTGGCATCGTTGTATGGGTTTCAGGTTTCACATCTGTACGTCGTTTCTTAGTAACTCTTCTAAGTACTAGTCCAGCGCTTACTCAACATGCAGCGAACAGAAGGGTATAGATTGGTATAGTTAGATACAGACTTATTTCATTGGCATGATTGAGATTGACTGGAAGCTGTGCAGAGATTCTTTTGAAGTCTATGTGCAGGTTTTCAAGATTAATAGTGTTCAGTTTTATTACAGGCTGCTGCGGTTGCGTCATTCTCCTGGAATCTTGAGGTAAGTCAATTATCCTAATAACATGTCCTTTTATTGCATCATTCGAATTTGTAATAGTAATTTCTGATGTCTTGAGAGTACACTGATGGGGTAGAGTTACAAGGTAGCTTCCTTGGAGGGTGCGGTATTGATCTTGCTCGCACATAAGATGTACAAAGGTGGTCAAAAGAGCATACCTAGTTAAGATTTTTAGTTCTATGAGATGAAATTGAGCGCCATCTAACTATTATTGATTGCATCGGTTATGTTCTGTAACCCCGTAGGCATATCCTGATACTAAGTATTCCATTAGATGGCGCTGCAATCACCTTGTAATGGAAAAAATAATTTGTTTCTTATTTTAATCTTCTAACACGAGGTTAATCTGACTATTATAACACACTAAGTTCCTGTGCGCATAACAACATAAATTTTCGATAACATTGATTCTATTAAATATAAAAAGATGTGACCCGAACAAGATTCGAACCCAGAGCATTTCTGTTTCTTAGCATCACCTTTTAACCGCTGGGCTATGGATGCTTAGTGAGTCATGGTTTAAATCTTTAATATATTATAGTCATTCATTGTTGTTTATGAAGAAGACACATTTATTGTTGTTTAGGGTAATGGAAGGTAGTCTTAGTAAACAATTTTAATCTGTTTGAGCTTTAAATTGTGCTTTGTAGAAAGACATTGCTTGATTCGTTCGGTTGTTTCTTTTCTATACTATTCTTGTTTAACGTTGACTTTTTAAAATGAGTTCTAAATGTAACATCAGTATTGTTCAACGAGCGGAAATCGTTGCCTTACACAATCAAGGCAGAAACTATTCGGAAATATCTAGGGAATTAGGAGTTACGGTAAGTTGAATTAATAACTACAGTTTAGTTTTTATTTAGCTTGTTTTAACTGTGACAAATGATCAATTTTAAATGAGAAACTTTGTTTTAGATCAAAACTATGAAATTATGGGTGCGTAGACACGGTGACGAAGGCACTTTGAATACCCGAGCCAAAAGTGGTCGACCTTTTCTGTTAAATGTGGAACAGCGAGACTTGATGGTAAGAGAGTATGCAGAAAATGGCTTCAAACCCACCAATCATTTCGCCGGTCTCTTCGATACTTCGGCGAGAACCATTCGACGTGCCTTACACAAAGAAGGTTTGCATTATCGCCTTCATGCAGTGAAACCTTTTTTAACCGAAGCTCATAAAAGGGCTCGGTTAGAATTCGCCCAGACATATTTAAATTTTGACTGGTCAACGGCAATTTTTAGTGACGAGAAAACTTTTAAATCGAGTCAACATGGAAGATTATCACTTTGGCGAAGAAACAATACTCGATATGAAAGTAGTCATGTTGTAGCAAACCAGGAATCCGGTCGAATAACCCTGAACATGTGGGGATGGATGAGTGCCCATGGCCCGGGGGAACTTAGCGCTATACCCAGTCGCGCTGATGGCGCTTATTATGTTCAGGTGTTAGACGACATTATGCTGCCTACAGCACGAACTGTCTATCCCCGTAACGAGACGCCGAACATAATATTCGTCCAAGACAACTGTCCCATTCACCGATCGCGGGTCGTTAATGAGTGGTTTCAACAACACACTGATGTTAAAGTTATTCCTTGGCTTTCTAAATCGCCGGCTTTAAATCCCATCGAAAACCTGTGGGGTATGATGGTTCAAAGATGGGATAACAGGAATGAAAGAACAAAAGAAGCGTTGGAAGCACATTGCACGGAAGTGTGGGAAAATATTCGCGGTTCCAATTTATGTGCTAACTTAGTTGCCTCAATGGGACCGCGAATGCAAGCAGTCATAGACCAAAACGGTGGTTCCACTGGCTATTAATATCAAAGTGTTGCTTAGTTAAGTATTCTTTAAAAAAACAACGTGTTTGTATTATTTATTTAGACTCACTAACGTATTTTAATTCTTTAACTGTGTAATATAAAGTTTCCTGCATACTATACCGGTAGTCAAATTACAGTAAGCAACGGTGCACCACCGCCGCGCCATATCATCCCCGTGTCTACCTTTTTGCTATACTCGTATCGTATGGTTATAAAAAAAGTCTCGCACTTGCCGTCAATACAGTGTGCAGGAACTTTAATGCGCTACGCTGTTGCTAAGTAAGGCAGGTTACGCTTCAATCCTCTTTTCAAATGTTATTGAAAACGAATATTTAAGTTGTAACCTCCAAACAAAATAATTTTGAATTCAATCAAATACTAAACATGTTCATTTTTAGGATTAGACCGGGTCTATCGCGATAGTATTTAGGTAAATATTAGTAATTTACCTGTGTCCCGACGTTTCAACACAGTTTCATGTATTGTGGTCGCGGGTTGAATTGTCATCCGCATGGAGTCCAGTCATTGATAAGTTGAAACCGCGCGATTTATCATCGGAACAATCGTCGGATACTGTGAGTGTTGTGTGCCGGCAGCCTAGTGCAATGTTTACAAACAATCAATAATATTAAAATTATGAAGACAAATGTGGGTAGCAGAACATCTCGTCACCCGCCGCCTAGATGACAACTCGCTGGGACGTCAGTCAACCCGCGACCACAATACATGAAACTGTGTTGAAACGTCGGGACACAGGTAAATTACTAATATTTACCTAAATACTATCGCGATAGACCCGGTCTAATACTAAAAATGAGTGAAAGTGATCGCGAGTGCTTAAAAAGTTATACTAAACATGTTGTAATTATAACTCCGCATTTCGTAAGTTCCTTTTTGAGCTAATAAAGTCGTGATATCTAAAGATTGGACTTAGTTTTATTTAATTATGGATTAAAAAAATACTGGCCTAATTTATCTTCTTATCAAATTTCAATTATAAAAACTTTAGTAAAAAGTAAGTAAATAAAAAGTTTCTAAGTAAACAATAAAAAGCGACTATTTTATATAACACAAAGTTAAACCTGTTTTGGAACAGGGGTTCGAACACTGTTGCCAACACTTGGAAGGCAATATGTCTTACCATCACACCACGACTGTTGTTCAAGATTCGTGTGAAATAGTGAGTGTATAGAGTAATGAGAGAAAACCAAGTAGTTGTATTGATTTACGAGTTATGACCCTATTTTGTTGCTGTGGATATAATTTATTAACCTAGCGCCATCTCGTTTATTTTTCGTGTATTACTATTCTTGACAGCATGTGCTGCTTTAAAGGATTTTGAACCTTACGGTAGGTATGCTTTTATGACCACGTGTGTACAGTCGGTTATAGCACATAACATACCAGGGGTACTCCAAAAGAGCTGAATGATTTTTGTCCTAAGCAATATTTTTTTCTTGACATGAATATGTTTTAGTAGAAAATTACTTCTTTTATGAGAATAAGTTTAAATTTTGATTATGTATTAACTGGGGATAAAAATAATTCAGTTCTTTTGGAGTCCCCTGTTACCTTATGTGCTACAACCGACTGTACTTTGGTAGGTTTCGGGAAAGACATAGTGTAGTGTTGGACATCCAGCTGCTCTACGGCTTCTCTGGTGAGTATAATCGGGGTAAGGTTGCAGGGTGAACTGACTTGCTGCGTCGTAATGAGATGTCTTACACAGTCTGGTTTCCCTTTGATGTTGTAGTTTACTCCTTTTTTACCAATTGCTGATCTTTGGGCATTCTTTTTTCATGTACATTGAATCGTTACTTCGATTCGCTACACAGGGAAGGGTAGGGATAAGAGCATGATTGTACTTATAGGGAACAATGGATAATTTATACAAGTCATAGGTTTCAGAAAGGACTGTCGATACTTTGTAAACTATAACTATTTGGCTATCTATATAATATGAACCTAATTTTTTTATTTCGTAATAATCCCGAATATCTACGTTTAAAATCTCGGATTTCGAGTAGAATGATCTAAACTTATCTAACAAATTCTTAAACGAAGCTAAGATTATCTATATTATCACCTAAAATAATGAGATACTGCGCAGAATGAGCATATCTAAGTAGGTAGTTATTGGGAGTTCTAAATATTTTTTCGATTGTTAATGTAAAGCGGAGTGCACGGAGCGGAACGGAGTGACACGGAGCGGGAGTTATTTGGAGGATACTAATTTCTCCCAATAACTCCCTCCTTTATACTTCCAATTTAAAAATGTAAAAACTAACGTAAAAACTTACCAAAATATGTACAATGACAAATTGTGAGAACAATATCTCCTTAAATACTGCTGCTCTAAGACAAAATGATCAT
Organism: Tuta absoluta; assembly: GCA_027580185.1. Classification (NCBI taxonomy): domain Eukaryota; kingdom Metazoa; phylum Arthropoda; class Insecta; order Lepidoptera; family Gelechiidae; genus Tuta; species Tuta absoluta. The sequence goes on along the minus strand of JAQAHW010000123.1, from coordinate 89,182 downwards.
TAAAAAAAGAATATTGGATACAGTAAGATTAAAATGAAGTTCGTAAAATAATCTACTAATTTGAATGTAGAAAAAATTTGTCCAGATCTAATACTTCTCGTCATGGTAAACTTTTTCCAAACAACATTTGGTGTATTATATGTGGACCATCAAATTGTGGGAAAAAAAACTTAATGGTAGGGCTTCTCTTGCACAAAAATGGATTACGTTACAAAAATGTAAATATCTATTCAAAAACTCTCCATCAACCAATTTTTGTATTTTTGGAAAATGTTTTGCAGAAACCTGATGTTTCTTTTGCAAAGTTTTACGAAAACGAAAATGTTTTGAGCCCACAAAATGCTAAATCTAATTCCATTATAGTTTTTGATGATGTTGTATGTGAAAATCAAAATAATACATACATACATATATCACGCCTTTATCCCTTGCGGGGCAAAATAATATGCGTGATTATTTTGCCCTATTAAAAAGAATGCCCAAAGATCAGCAATTGGTAAAAAAGGAGTAAACTACAACATCAAAGGGAAACCAGACTGTGTAAGACATCTCATTACGACGCAGCAAGTCAGTTCACCCTGCAACCTTACCCCGATTATACTCACCAGAGAAGCCGTAGAGCAGCTGGATGTCCAACACTACACTATGTCTTTCCCGAAACCTACCAAAGTACAGTCGGTTGTAGCACATAAGGTAACAGGGGACTCCAAAAGAACTGAATTATTTTTATCCCCAGTTAATACATAATCAAAATTTAAACTTATTCTCATAAAAGAAGTAATTTTCTACTAAAACATATTCATGTCAAGAAAAAAATATTGCTTAGGACAAAAATCATTCAGCTCTTTTGGAGTACCCCTGGTATGTTATGTGCTATAACCGACTGTACACACGTGGTCATAAAAGCATACCTACCGTAAGGTTCAAAATCCTTTAAAGCAGCACATGCTGTCAAGAATAGTAATACACGAAAAATAAACGAGATGGCGCTAGGTTAATAAATTATATCCACAGCAACAAAATAGGGTCATAACTCGTAAATCAATACAACTACTTGGTTTTCTCTCATTACTCTATACACTCACTATTTCACACGAATCTTGAACAACAGTCGTGGTGTGATGGTAAGACATATTGCCTTCCAAGTGTTGGCAACAGTGTTCGAACCCCTGTTCCAAAACAGGTTTAACTTTGTGTTATATAAAATAGTCGCTTTTTATTGTTTACTTAGAAACTTTTTATTTACTTACTTTTTACTAAAGTTTTTATAATTGAAATTTGATAAGAAGATAAATTAGGCCAGTATTTTTTTAATCCATAATTAAATAAAACTAAGTCCAATCTTTAGATATCACGACTTTATTAGCTCAAAAAGGAACTTACGAAATGCGGAGTTATAATTACAACATGTTTAGTATAACTTTTTAAGCACTCGCGATCACTTTCACTCATTTAACGCATTATGTTCACTAGCTGTCTTTCGGTTTGGCAACGTCGCGCGCGGCCCAGTTATACCTATCAGCTGACTGTGTTCTAGCTTCTACCTACAGCACAGGTCAATGACCAGTCCAGGTTAATGACCGCTATTGGTACCTACAACAACTAAGTACCTATCTCACAAGTACCTACACTTAAACTGCCTCCATGGTGTAGTGGTTTGAAAGTTGGTCTTGATTTGATGGTACCTGTTTCTAGTTTATGCGGAGAGACAAGATTATTTTGTTAATCACGTACCTAGTTGGATTTTTCCCAGTTTGGTTAAGAATTAGCAGCTACTACTAGCATAAGCAAGACATGTAAATGTTTAATCCATAACGGTTACTCGGGATTGTACAGCACCTCGAGTACCCATCTACGTGATCAACTTAAGAATGGTTTTTCTTACAGTTAACAAGAATAACCAGAAAAGATTGATACCCATTTTAAAAGATCAACATTCAAAGGTTTTCTAATATTCTTTAAAAATAACCAGTAAAGACTTTAATGGCAACTGGAGCCGTTGCTGATAGTACCTAAAAAGCCTACACAACCTGCATACAATAGAGGTTGTGATGGTTTGACAACGTCGCGATTAGTCACCGCGTCTTACAGCGCCAGACATAGTGGCGCCTACGGTTCAACTTTTAGAAGAAATCTGACGCCGGCGCGGGCGCCGGCACGGCGTGGCGGGAAATTCATCTGCACTGCTAGAAAGCTTTATGCACACTGATGATATGAGGTAGCTCGTATTGCGCGTGCCTGCCCTTCGATGATTTTAACCGAATTATCCTTAAAGTACAACTGCATTTAAAGTAAAGTAAACGGCAATTTTGTGCGCTTATGAGAGTGGAGCGAAAAATTCAGTAAAGTATGACAGTCAAAGTTGATTAGGCCACTAAAATGTTGCTACTACGTCAGTGTGAACTAACCTTGAGTGGTTATTTAGGAATAAAGATTAAAAACGGTCTACTCACACAAAAATAACAGGGTGTGATTTGATCGGGCATTCATAAAAAAAATCGTATGGCCGGAACGCGGCTATAGCGCGCCGGTCTTGTGTAGCTGAGCCTTTAAAAAGATGATTCCAATTTTCCCTTCATTTTTTTACGGGCTTAGAACCGTCAAAATGAAAAGTTTACCAAGAACACTAGGTAGGCAGTAGGTAGCTAAGTACAATAGTCGTTTAATTAACAGTTACTTTCCATAAGCTGCCCGTGATCCAACAGCCGCTGCATAACGTTGAGGAATGTTCTTGGGTTCAGTACACGAGGGTCCACAACGCCAGCATTACGCAGTCGAGGTAAACTTTCGTCCGCGTACATTCATTGGGCTGCTCGGGTATTTTCCCCACTTAAAAAGTACGAACGCACCATTTCGTAAAACTCGCGAAACGTAAAATTCGCGAGACGTAGAATCGCGAAATCAATTCGGGATCGGCGGGAAAAGTAGTGTCACACAGGTGCGCACCCGCCCGCGACGGAATCAAAGCTAGAACTGAAACTGACTGAAGGGTGCGCTGCGCGAGCGCTGTTGCCATTTTCACGCACCCCCGATTGAAAAGTAGTGTGTCCATGATTTATTTTTTATAGGGCAGACAAAAATAAAAACATAATAAAAATAAAACATATTTTTTTATTTGCCTAAAATGTCCTATTGACGATTCTGATATCATGGTATAAGTTTGCGCACTGACTAAAAAATAACCCTGTATTTTTGTCATTTTTGTAGTGGTGCTGTACCTAATTAGGTTAGGTCAGGTTTGGTTAGGTTAGGTTAGGTTAGGTTAGGTAAGGTTAGGTTAGGTTAGGTTAGGTTAGATTAGCAATTATTACTTTAGGTAAAGTTGATATTTTTTTGTATAGGGCGTTTTAGTAGTATGTTTTTGAATAATATGCGTTATTATCACTATGCGTATTTAAAATAATGCCAATGAATAATATGCCTAGTTATCTTAATGCTAATGAATAGTATGCCTAGTTATCTTTATGCTGATTGACATTATGACATGGTTATTTATGCTACAGGGCTTATGCGTGTTGCTTTTATGAGTTGGAATAATTATGACTACATAACATATGCGTCATAAAAATATGACGTAAAACTTTATGCATACCGACCCCAAACCTTTAAAACCTCCTATAGAATTAATACATAATATAAAATATATAATATAATATATATAATATAATATTAGTCTAAAATAAAATAGGTCAAAATAATAGAATGACTATCAATGCAGTATGAAACATAAACATTATGCTAAACAAATAGTATGACAAAGAAATTTATGCAAACCAAGGTATGCCAAAGTATATTAGGAACTTCAATAATATGCAAAACGATGGTATCCCGTTTTAAATTACCGAAACTTTCAAAATATTCACAGTACCTATTATACTTTAAGTAGGCTACCCAATGCGTTCCCCCACTTGTAGACTTAACAAGGTTGACTATTCCACATTCTATACTTTGAGGCTTTTTAGGTGGTATGGGATCTACCTCCTAGCGGTCCACCCCGGGCAACGGCAACACAGGCTTGCCTGTGGATAAGTCCGGCTGAACGATCCCAATAAGCGGTGGAAGGCTCCGTAAGCGGCCGCCTGGCTCGCGACCACCATCCCACCGAAGTCTGGCGCCAAGTAGCTTGCTGCGTTCCGTCAGTGTGTGGGAGTGCCAGTGCCTTAACAGGCTTCTTCTGGGTGAGCTCGCTCCATCTTAGACTCTGTCTCTGTCCTATGACCTAGACTAGAGTCAAGAGCAAACCCATCACTAATAAAAAAAAAAAAAAAAAGGTAAGTATTTCTCATACAAACACCTCTAAAGAACGATATGTTTCTAGCATTCTTTAATATATCGTTATTGGAAAGAGCACGATTTGGTAGCCTTTGATTTAGTTTTTTTGAGTTTTTATAAATAATCTATTCCCCTTTTTATAAGGTTTAATATAGAGACCATTTCCTATTGTTAATAAGATAAGATAGGATAAGATAAGATAATTTATTTCAAAATAAAAGTGAGCATACAAATAGTAAATTTACAGATATAAAATTAAAGTTGTGCATACATTTCTTAACTATACCTAAACTAAGTAAATACAAAATATATTTACTTGTATCTCAGGTAATGCTTCCATAGCTTTATTATGTCGCTGAGTTTCACGTAAGTTTTCTTGAGCCGATTTGTAATCTTTAACAGTTTTCGCAATACCTGCCGCCCCACCAGCTAAAGTTCCCAACGCTGACAAGCCAGCGAAAATGGGGGTCAACGGAAAAATTCCTCCAGTTTAAGGTAGTGGTATAACTCGTGGCAAACGTACTTTGTTCTTTGAAATATATTTTTCGCTGCATTATAAGCAAATTTAATCACAGACTGTTTACTGCAGGGTTAAGTTTTCTTTAGGTCAGCGCGAATTTTATTAATGATTGATTTAAAACTTTTGAATCCTGCACCTGATTTGATTTTAGCATTCATAACTTTGCTCACTAACCAGGATGCTAGTTTTTCACCTTTTCCAGCATTTTTTGAACGAGTTCTTCTCTGCGCCATGTCTAATAGCTTTTTGTGACAATTAGCTAAATCTGTGTTATTTGCGTAATCTATGTCGTGATGTTACAAGCTTCGTCTAATTCGTTAATGGCCTTGTCTCCTCTCAATAATCGTTTTCGTAACTTTGTCCTAGGACCACAATAATTGTATCCAGGTAAATGCACTTCGAAGAGTAATTTATTTATGATGTTATTAACAAGTCCTTCTCCTTCCATTGCCGTAGGTTATTTAACTTTGAAAGTTATACCACTGCCTTTATATTTATCTAACCTAACCACTTGACAAAAATCTTATCTTTTGTTTTTCTTAGCATTTTTTCAACAAGATATACAAGATTATTTTTTATTCACCCCGAAAACTTTACAGAGCAATTCTACTCATAATTCTGAACAACTTTTATTATGGGGTCACCTTCGAAATCGAGAAAAAAAACCAACTGTTCCATACATTTTGTTCGAGAAGGTATGAATTTTTCTATGGAGCAGCTGTATTTTTTTTCGCGATTTCGCAGGTGACCCCATACTAAAAAATGTTCAGAATCATGAAATGAATCACCCTGTAAAATTTCCGGGGTGAACAAAAAATAACCCTGTATATTTAGGGTACTTAGTTTTTTCAAGCTCTTGCTTATAAAAAGAACCCAGTATAGGTTGTTCGTGTAAATCCTTTAAAACATATGTAATATGGTTAATATAATTAATATTTTTTATTTTAAATAAGTCCGTTGACCAATTTGGAGTATAGCCCTTTTCGAAGTAAGTTTTATACTAACTGATTCTAACGTATCATAATCACCTGGGTAAAATTTTACTTTTATTTTAGAAGCTTTATGCTGTGCATGTTTTAAATTACTCATTACTAAACTTCATTATAGCTGTTAACATCTGTAGGTTTAAACTTTGTAATGCGATGTATAGAATTATTATAATCTTGCATTACACTTTGCAGCGGTTGTCCGATCCACTTGTAGCTCCCCTTGTAGCTGAAGTACTTATACAACTTGTTTTTCAAAGTTCTTATTAATCTTTCTACGATAGAAGCCTTCATTATAGAAAACGTAGAGTAATGATTAATGTTCTATGAATCTGTAACTTGCTTAAAATTATTTTTGTAAAATTCTGTTCCCTTATCTGTTTGTAAGTTATGTGGATGTCTTTAAGATTGTATTATAACATTTTTAAATGCAAGAGCAACATTCGATTTAGTTTTTGTTTTTATTGGAATATTCCAAGCAAATTTTGAAAAACAATCAATTTTTACTAATACATATCTATAACCCGGTATTATATTATTGCATATTTTGTAAATCTATTAAATCTGCTTGCCACAAATCATCAATTCCTTTGAGAGTAACATGTCTTCTATTGAAAGTTTTTCTCGCTGCCTTGTGGATCTCATTCACTAATGCCTGCCTACTAATTTTTTAGTCACTTTCATAATTTTGTCAATCTCCATCTTCGTATAAAATTCGTATATCAACTGATCTCTAAACCTTAAAAATTATTTTTTTAAAGCAGTATTAATAAACTTTTCAACTTGTTTCTTGCTACAAAAAATTATTACAATTCTATCAACATAAAGTTTATAAACTGCGTCATCAGGTTCAGTAGGATATTTAGTCCCTTTTAACCTTTTTTCTTGTTGTTAAGGCACTGGCACTCCCACACACTGACGGAACGCAGCAAGCTACTTGGCGCCAGACTTCGGTGGGATGGTGGTCGCGAGCCAGGCGGCCCCTTACGGAGCCTTCCACCGCTTGGTGGGATCGTTCAGCCGGACTTATCCACAGGCAAGCCTGAGTTTTTGCCGGGGCTTCCCAGAAAGTAGTCAGAAGACACTTGTGATGGGATAGCCTCGCTCTTCTACGAATACAGTACAGTACGATTTACAATATGACAACTAGTTCTTTATTTAAACATATAACTTATTAAAAATAAGACTTTATTACAACAACTAGGATGTGAGAAAGAATGTGTGTTTCATGTACAAGGACCAGTGATATTCACTGAAATCTATGTAAACAGAAGGTAAACAGAAGGTGTTTTACCATTCCTGTACGCCCTGCGGACACATTATGTACCTTGGGATCAGTGCGAAGACCACATACAGGAATGGAAATACATGCACCACGTAGTTCAATGAAAGTCAGTGCTTAAGTTTATAAGGTAAACAACCAATATCCAAATTACAAGTGTCAGCATATCCGCAAATATATTTTGATTATTTGTACAGTATAGTAAATTTTGGTTCTGGTTTGAAATACAAAATACAGAAATTATTAGATTTATAAAATAAAGGGGTGTAAGGGGCCCTACCAACACCTTCGGGGCCCAAGCCAACCTTACCTGCCCGTGGAGCACCCTGCTGGTCAACGGACGAGGCAATGGCGACCCGCCAACCCGCACTGGATCAGCGTGGCGGGTTACGATCCAACCCCCCCTAAATAAACATGGCAGTACAAATAAAACCATGGCCCCAAGTTCCCGGCGGCTCCAGTTGCAGAACTGGCGTTGACGGGCGCCGGTCGAGTACTGGAACCAGGGGTGCTAAGAATCCCCGGGCGGCGCTCCTCCGTCAAATGACCAAAGCAAACGCACCCACGGACAACCGACGTAGATTATCACTGGTGACATACAACACGCGCACTCTGAGGACCGCCGAGAAGCTCGCCGAGCTGGAAGAAGAGATGGGCAGGCTGCACTGGGACATTATAGGGTTATCTGAAGTCCGAAGAGAGGGCGAGGACACGATAACCCTCAAATCCGGTCACTTGTTTTATTACCGAGAGGGCGATCAACAGTCCCAAGGTGGTGTCGGGTTTATCGTGCACAAGTCCCTCGTCAACAACATCATCTCTATCACAAGCATATCAAGCAGGGTGGCGTACCTGATACTCAGAATATCTAAAAGATATTCGCTGAAGGTAATACAGGTTTACGCACCGACCTCTACACACCCTGACGATGAAGTAGAAGTTTTGTATGAGGACATCTCGCAAGCCATACATACTTCCAAGTCACACTACACTATTGTGATGGGGGACTTCAACGCAAAGCTAGGCGAGAGAAGCGGTAGTGAGTTGGGTGTGGGGCCATTTGGATATGGGGATCGGAATCCGAGGGGCCAGAGGCTGGCCGAGTTCCTGGAGAAGGAGGAACTCTACATGATGAACTCGTTCTTCAGGAAGCTGCCTCATAGGAAATGGACCTGGATGAGCCCCGACGGTTCTACCAGAAATGAGATAGACTTCATAATGACCACAAAAAGACAAATTTTCAATGATGTCTCCGTGATCCACAGGATAAAAACCGGAAGCGATCACCGAATGGTTAGAGGCATATTGAACATAAACGTCAAACTAGAACGGTCTCGCCTAGTGAAGTCTACGCTCCGACCATCTGCGACCCATAGTCAGAACCCGGAAAGCTTCCAACTGGAACTCAAAAATCGCTTTGCTTGCCTAGATTGCGATACCGTGGACGATATCAATAACGGTTTGGTGGAAATTGTTAACACGGTTGGCTCCAAGTTCTATAAGCCATGCCGTAACAATAGACCTCAAAAACTAACCGATCGAACTCTGAACCTTATGGCTGAAAGGCGTTCGATGACGCTGCAATCCTCTGAAGACGCGGAGTCATATCGGCGGCTCAACAGACAGATATGCCGGTCCCTGCGGTGCGATATTCGAAACTTTAATACTAATAATATTAAAGAAACGATTGAGCGAAACAAAGGCACCAAAGTTTTTGCCAGGGACTTGTCTATTGGGCAGAGCCAGCTGACAAAGCTTAAGACGGAGGACGGCAGTGTAGCGTCCACGAAGCCAGAGGTTCTGAGGGAGATCGAACGGTTCTATGGACAGCTGTACACTTCAGTCGCAAAACCTGTTAATAGCTTAACAGATCCTAGAGCAAAGCTTACCCGACACTATACCGAAGATATCCCAGACATCAGCTTGTATGAGATTAGGATGGCTCTTAAACAGCTCAAAAACAACAAGGCGCCGGGCGAGGACCGAATCACATCAGAGCTACTGAAAGCGGGTGGAACACCAGTACTTAAAGTCCTTCAGAAGCTCTTTAACTCCGTCTTGTTCGAGGGTGTGACGCCAGAAGCATGGAACAGAAGCGTGGTGGTGCTTTTCTTTAAGAAGGGTGATAAAACTCTCCTTAAGAATTATAGGCCTATCTCGCTTCTGAGTCATGTTTACAAGCTGTTTTCGAGAGTTATTACGAATCGTCTAGCTTGCAGGTTTGATGATTTCCAGCCTCCCGAACAAGCCGGCTTTCGAAAAGGGTACAGTACCATAGATCACATTTTTACGCTGCGGCAGATTGTACAGAAGACCGAGGAGTACAATTTGCCACTATGCTTAGCGTTTGTGGACTATGAAAAGGCCTTTGATTCTATCGAGACGTGGGCAGTACTGCAGGCTCTACAGCGGTGCCACATTGACTACAGGTATATCGAAGTGTTGAAGTGTTTATATAGAAACGCCACAATGTCAGTTCGAATACAAGATCAGACCACGGCGGCAATTCCATTGCAGAGGGGTGTAAGACAAGGAGATGTACTGTCTCCAAAGCTCTTCACCAATGCGATGGAAGATGCCTTTAAGCTCCTGGAGTGGGAAGAACTTGGCATCAATATCAACGGCGAATATATCACTCATCTTCGGTTTGCCGACGATATCGTAGTCATGGCAGAGTCGTTTGAAGACCTCAGCAAAATGCTACAAGACCTCAATCGGGTTTCCCAACAAGTGGGCCTCAAGATGAATATGGACAAGACGAAAGTCATGGCCAACTCTCATATAGCACCCACCCCAATATCAGTAGGAAACTCGATACTCGAAGTGGTGGACAAATACGTCTACCTAGGACAAACAGTCCAACTAGGAAGATCTAACTTTGAGAAAGAGGTCACTCGGCGAATCCAACTCGGCTGGGCAGCATTTGGGAAGTTGCGCAGCGTCTTCACGTCCAAAATCCCTCAGTGTCTCAAGACGAAAGTATTTGAACAGTGTGTGATGCCAGTGATGACCTACGGTGCCGAGACGTGGTCTCTAACTGTCGGCCTCCTAAATAGACTCGGAGTCACTCAGCGAGCTATGGAGAGAGCTATGCTCGGTGTATCTCTACGTGATCGAATCAGAAACGAAGAGATCCGTAGACGAACCAAGGTCACCGACATAGCTAAGAGAGTCAGTAAGCTGAAGTGGCAATGGGCAGGTCACATAGCTCGAAGGACTGATAACCGGTGGAGCAGAAGAGTTCTTGAGTGGAGACCACGTACCGGCAGACGCAGCGTAGGACGACCCCCCGCGAGATGGACAGACGATCTGGTCAAGTCCGCGGGGAAATGCTGGATGCAGGCCGCTTCTAATCGGACGAGGTGGAAATATTTAGGGGAGGCCTATGTTCAGCAGTGGACGTCCTATGGCTGATATGATGATGATGATAAAATAAATAAGCTAAATTTAAGAATAACACCGGAATAGTTGCAAATTTGACTCCGCAGTAGTTGTTTGTCGCACAGCTGCAAACATGGCGGCACCCTCACCTCCCGTGTATAAATACGGGTGCCGCCACGTTTGCCGGCCATTCTGTCTTCGGCTTCCGAACAGTGCAGTTCTATTCCAGCGCGAATATATCTCTGTGAGTACATATTTATTTGTTTGGATATATAATTTGTGTCTAGGTTTTGATTCTGTAAAATACTGAAAGAAATTTGAATAAATCTTGAGGGGTTGATTTATATATAGAATATTTCACATATATTTGGAATAAAATATATTATTATATTATTGGTAAAATTCTTTTACAATTCAGAAGTGGGATTGAACGCAATCACATGCCCAATTAAAAAAACCTTGGTGTTTCCATGGTATGGACCTATGGGTTAGGTTTATAGGTAAATTTCAGTGGGATATTTATAAAAGGGACCCAAAAATTTTGCTATTTTTGAGCTAGGACGTCTAGTTTTTGAGATATCAGTACTTAAAGTTTTTATTTTACACTTTTTAATAATATTGCCTCAAGAACTGTGTTTGTGGTACAACTAAAGTAATTTTTGTATATATTTATTCATATACAAAATGATACATAACGAATTTTTTTTTTTTTTTTGACTTATTTTTTTTTTCCAAAAAGAAATATATACTGCCATTGCTTTTATCTTTTAGTACGATATGGATAAGCAGATGCCAACATCTCCAATTTTTGGGAAAATGCGACCTCGCAAGCAGGTTGCTTTACCGCTACGCGAGCAGTTCCAAGATCCCGACGTGGAGGAGCAGAGTATGGCTGAACCGGCTGCTGTACCACCACGCCAGCAGTTTCAAGACCCTGACATGGGAGAGTGGAGTGATGCTGAGAGAGCTGGCAGTCGCCGCCCGGCATCACGGCAGCTGCCACCCAGTCTACTGCTGCGTCGTCTGCGCTCACCACCGCGCGCTTATGGGTCTCCACGTGACAGATCACGCAATCATCAGCCGCGGTCGCGCAGCCCAGTCTACTGCCGGGAATCACGCCATCGTTCGCGCAGCCCTTTGCGCCGCCAGAACCCAGAGCGGTGCCCTCGCAGCCGTTCAAGGCGCAGTATGAGAGACAGTCGGGAGGCGCGCAGCGTTCGGTCGCGTAGTCCCTTGTGCTATCGGACACCAGTTGACGGACGGGACAGCTCGGTACGCAACGGCCACCGCCGTAGCAGTCATCGCCGCAGCAGCCTCCGGTGTCACAGCAATTATCGTAACTCGCAGCCACGGGTTCGCAGTCCGCATCAACGGTCCCGTAGTCCAGTACACCGAGGATTTGGAGGTAACACCACTACGTCCGATGGACGTGGTGGCGATAATTATTTAAATATATTGATAGAGGCTTTGCGCAAAGTAGCACCAAATCACGACAAAGTAGGTTCACACAGCAATACAGTGCCTGAATTTGATCCTGCAAGAAAAGAGCAGACGATGGCAATGTGGTTACACAAGGTTAACGAGTGTGCCAAAATTTATAGTTGGACAGAGAAACAGGTAGTACACTATGCACTTCCTAAACTTAAAGGTGTTGCTAAAAGATGGTACGAAGGGCTGCCAACTTTGCTCTTTTCTTGGGAGGAGTGGCAAGCAAAACTTTTAGCGGCTTTTCCGTCAGAGGAAAACTATGGTCAAATGTTGGCAGATATGTTGGCTAAACGCTCACGGTTCAACGACTCCTTAGAAGATTATTATTATGATAAAGTAGCTCTTATAAACAGATGTGGAATCAAAGGAAAACACGCAGTTCAATGTATTCTTCGTGGTATTGACGATCGTTCGGTTAGATTAGGTGCTGAGGCGATTCAGTTTGAAGACACGGACAAGCTGTTGACATTTTTGAAAAATGTTAGAAATCTTAAAACAAATGCTGAACGCAGACCTTTTAAAAATTTGTTCAATAAACCAACAGTTGAGGCATCAGTTAGACCGATAGGTTTTAGGGATCGGGACGGTACTATTCGCTGTAATAACTGTAAACAGGAAGGTCACTTAGTTAAACAATGCAGTCAACCACTAATCAAGTGTGGTAAATGTTCTAAAATTGGTCATGAAACTGAAAAATGCTACTCTAAAACATCAACTGAAAAATCACAAAAATCTGTTCATCGAATAATTTATCAAATAACTAACAATAGACAGGAAGATGATAAGTTTCATAAAAATGCATCTGTGAACGGGGTTACAGTAGATTCATTAGTAGACATGGGTAGTCAGTGTTCATTATTAAAAATATCTGAACTTTCAAAATTGGGTGTTGTTGATGTTCAAGTCGATAATCTTCCTACACTTAAAGGCTTTGGTAAGTCAATGGTTGATGTTTTGGGAAGAATTAATGCTGTAATTGAAGTTGATGGTGTCAAAGTAGAAACAGACATTCTTCTAGTTCCTGATGATGCTATGGAAGTACCTCTAATGGTAGGTCAAAATTTTACAGAGAAACCAAATGTTACTTATAGAAAAATTCATGACCTTTTGGAATTTTCAGAAATTCATGATAGTGTTATGTCCACTGTCATCAAACCGAAAATTCAAAATCTTGACAATGTAGCTATTACTGGTATTGCAATTATTGACGTTTATACTGAACCTAAATTTAATGAGGATTTATTTGTTGAAGAAGGGTTACAGAACAAAGTAAATAAATCTCGATTTGTTTTGTCTGGTGTTTATCGCTTTGATGAAAGTGGACATGGTCAGATAGCAGTCAACAGTCTCGAAAATGAACCTTTGCTAATGAGTAAAGATACCGTGATTGCGCGCGGAGTAGTAGCCAATGAAGATACAATCTTCCACATTAATAGAGTAAATGTTCAGACATCTCAACTGCCACCTATTGAACTTAAAGACTTAAATACTGAAGGTTTAGATAAATCTATTATTAATAAACTGTTGGTTCTTCTCAATAAGTATCGAAAATGTTTCGCTTTATCAATGTCAGAATTAGGAGCAACTAATGTCTCTGAAATGGCCATTAATTTGAATAATAAAGACCCTGTTGTTTACAAACCGTACCGATTAGCAACCAAAGAAAAAGAAGTAGTCAGAGAAATGGTTGATGAGCTTTTGCAAAACCAAATCATACGTCCATCCTCCTCACCCTATGCAAGTCCAATCGTGCTTGTTAAAAAGAAAACTGGTAATTACCGCCTTTGCATAGATTATCGTGCTTTAAACAAAAAAACGGTACGCGAACATTACCCAATGCCTCTTGTTGATGACCAAATCGACGCATTAGCTGGCAATGATTATTTTTGTACCCTAGATCTCACGTCTGGGTATTACCAGATACCCATCAGAGAACAAGATAAACACAAAACCGCAATTGTTACACCGGAGGGTCATTTTGAGTTTAACCGAATGCCTTTTGGTCTAGCAAATGCTCCTGCCACATTCCAGCGAATGATGCATCAGGTCTTGGGTAATTTACGCCATAAAGAGGCATTAGCGTATCTTGATGATATCATTATACCTTCCAATGGTATTGCAGAGGGTATGAGGAGGTTGGAATCTGTTTTGGATTTACTATCTAATGCGGGCCTTACTTTGAACTTGTCCAAGTGTGTTTTTTTTAAACGTTCTGTAAGTTACTTGGGGTTTGAAATTTCTGCAGAGGGCATCCAACCGGGTTCACAAAAAATTGATGCTGTTGAAAAATTTCCATTGCCAACTAATCAACATACCGTCAGGCAATTTTTGGGTTTAGCAAGCTTTTTCCGGCGGTTCGTTAAAGGATTTTCAATTTTGGCAAAACCTTTAACTCAGTTATTAAAAAAAGATTCGCCGTGGGTGTGGGGTCTAGAGCAGCAAAAATCTTTTGATAGTTTAAAACAAGCCTTGATATGTAAACCTATTTTGGCTCTCTATAATTCCAAAGCAGTTACCGAACTACATACGGATGCTTGTAAAATTGGTGTTGCGGGTATCCTTTTACAGCAGAATGAGCAAAATGTTTTTAAACCTGTTGCATATTTTAGCAAACAGACAAGCCCGGAGGAACAAAATTACTCATCCTACGATCTGGAAACCTTAGCAGTCATAGCCTCTCTACAAAAGTTTAGAATATATTTAATTGGCTTACATTTCAAAATTGTAATTCTTTGCGAGCTACTTTTCTTAAAAGGGACATGCTGCCTAGGGTTGCCAGATGGTGGACTCAAATGCAAGAATTTGATTTTGAAATTATTTATAGAGCTGGTAAATCAATGGCACACGTAGATGCCCTCAGCCGAAACCCATTCATCGACAACACTACTTCAGTAGTTAATATTCATAGAATTGTTGAAACTGACTGGTTGTCAACAGTTCAAAATTCAGACTCAGAAATTCAACGAATCATAGGAATGCTGAAAGATTCAAATGTAGGCGGAGCTTCAGACTTAAACAAATATTATAAATTTAAAAATGGTAAACTTTACCGAATCACACCTAATGGAGATAGATGGGTTGTGCCAAAGGGGGTTCGCTGGCAAGTAGTTAAACAGAACCATGATGACATAGGGCATTTTGCAATAGATAAAACTTTAGATAAAATTAAATCTCATTATTGGTTCCCAAAGATGCGCAGATTTGTTGTCAAATACGTGTCATCATGTTTAGAATGCGCGTACTCTAAGGCCTCAGGCGGTAAAAAACCCGGATTTTTACACCCAATTGAAAAGATTAACGTTCCGTTTGACACTATACATATGGATCATTTAGGTCCATTCGTTCGTAGCAGCAAAGGAAATACTCACGTCTTAGTCATAATTGATACTTTTACCCGTTATATCTTTCTTAAAGCGGTTAGGAATACCAGGTCTAGTACAACTGTCAAAGTCTTACAGGATTATATTGGAATATTTAGTGTTCCGAGACGAGTCATTTCTGATAGAGGCACTTCATTTACGGGGGATGTTTTTAAGTCTTTTATCGAAGAAAAAGGCATCAAGCATGTACTCAATGCTGTTGCTACCCCAAGGGCCAACGGGCAGGTGGAGCGGTACAACAAGGTCATTGTTGATGCCTTAACAGCAAAATGTATTGGCACTCTTGACAGCAAGTGGGACGAATACCTGCCCGATGTCCAGTGGGGTCTAAACAATACTTTTAATAAGGGAATTAATCGCACCCCAGCAGAAGTGCTGTTTGGTTTAAGACAGGTAGGTTCGAGTGAAAGTAGGCTAGTCGCTGCCATTGATGACGAGACTAGAGGCAGACATATCAACATCGATGAAATTCGCAATGAAGTAAGTTCCCATATACATTTAAATCAACAAATCCAAAAAGAACAATACAACAAAACACGGTGCAAACCCATTCAGTATAAAGTTGGCGACTTAGTACGTATTGAACGCCAAGTCCCAGCTACTGGTAGTAGCAAGAAGTTAATACCTAAATATCAGGGACCGTATAAAATTACTAAGATTTACGATCATGACCGCTATCAAGTAGAAGACACGCCCTTAACAAGAAAAGGAAACAGGAAATACACCACCGTTGTAGCAGTAGACAAAGTAAAGCCATGGCTTAGTTTTAACAGACCGCATGATGATGACTTACAATCTGATGAAGAAAATATGGTTACTGATGATGAATGAAATCTTTACGTTTGATTGTATTTTAATAAATACTAATTGTATTTTTTTTTCAGATATTGATTCTCCTCGAATTTTTATTATGACCAATGGGGTCTCATATAAATTGAGTATGTTAGACCAATGGGGTCAAGAGGCCGATTGGGTCAGATTGATTGTAATGGTTTATGGTTTATTGAAGAAGGAAGATCGATCTCCAATTGATTGAGTATTGATTATGATTGATATTGTATCAAATGTATTATTTTAAATGTTACCAATAGGTATAGGCACATGATCATTGTTGTTCAAAAGTACAGATACTAAAATCATTATATATTTAAATGGTTGAGTTTATTTAATTTGGTACTGTTTTTCATGTAATAGGCGCTTTAAACTAGCACAGTTACTTTATGTGACTAGTGCGGGGACGCACTGCTTTGTCGGATGGCCGAATCTGTCAGCATATCCGCAAATATATTTTGATTATTTGTACAGTATAGTAAATTTTGGTTCTGGTTTGAAATACAAAATACAGAAATTATTAGATTTATAAAATAAATAAGCTAAATTTAAGAATAACACCGGAATAGTTGCAAATTTGACTCCGCAGTAGTTGTTTGTCGCACAGCTGCAAACATGGCGGCACCCTCCCCTCCCGTGTATAAATACGGGTGCCGCCACGTTTGCCGGCCATTCTGTCTTCGGCTTCCGAACAGTGCAGTTCTATTCCAGCGCGAATATATCTCTGTGAGTACATATTTATTTGTTTGGATATATAATTTGTGTCTAGGTTTTGATTCTGTAAAATACTGAAAGAAATTTGAATAAATCTTGAGGGGTTGATTTATATATATAATGTTTCACATATATTTGGAATAAAATATATTATTATAATATTACTGTGTATTATTAGTAAAATTCTTTTACAATGTAACTTAAAACTAGTAACTAAATACTGATACGCCCTACGATATATAATATCTTGGGATCGGCTTGATGAGCCACGTACAAGAGGGATCTTACATTCTAGTTTATTCTTACAAGTATATCTTCGACATCGTCGTAGGTAAGTGTACTGAGCCATACAGACAAACAAATTTTACACTTGTATAGTGGCAAGGGATAAATATTTAATGTTCTATTTATTTTGTTATATGCGTAAGGGGCTTGAGCAATATATTGTCGCTGAGCGAAGGTCGTGCGAGTTGGGCAGGAAGGAGCAATGATATCACATTATTTAGTTTTGATACATCATAGGGCAATGTTTTATGGTACTTTAGTACCATATTTAGAATATACAGCTTCCTTACGGAGAGTAGCTTGCATAAATTATATAAAGTTTCGGTAGGAAACCTGTAGGGCTTAAAGTACATTACCTTAATCAGAGATCTCTGCGCTCTTTCAAGATCTATTAGGTTTGATTTAGTTGCTCCTCCCCACATAGGAATACAGTACGTGAGTACTGATTGGGCTAATGAGATGTAAATTTTGTTTAGAATGTCACAATCCATAACATGCCTCAGAGACTTAAAGACCCATATGAGCCTCCTCATTCGACCAATAGTAAGTTCTATTTGCGGGTGCCAGCTCAATCTTTGGTCTACCATAATTCCGAGGTACTTTACACAAGAAACTTTGTCGATGATAGGGCAGTTACATATGTTAGGATTAGAGGTCGCATAATTACAAGAGTGGATTCTTATTTCAAAGTTAGCGGCCGGCTGAGAGCTGATGTAAGGAGTGAAGAAAACGTAGTTGGTTTTGAGTGTGTTGAGAGTAAGTAGGTTCTTACTTAGCCAGTTACTGACCTTAGCTAGTCCCGTCTCAGCATTCATCTTTACATTATTCCAGGAATTAGCGGTAAATATAAGGGCTGTATCGTCCGCATAGGACAGAATCCTCCCTCCGACGCTTTTTAGATTACAAAGTTCATTGATATATATCAAAACATACACAATATAACAACTACATCCTCAAAATGTATGAGTCGAGGCAGGAAAGCTAAGATGAGCGATCTAGGGTAAGAGATATATGCGACCTTTTCGAATTACCGGATAAGGAATAATTATTGTTATTATTATTAACCATTTATTGCACACAAGAAACATTACAAAAGACAATATACAAAGAATGACGACACAACAGAACAACTTATTTCTACTAAGAAATTTCTTTCAGCTTACCAACAGAAAGTGAGACTGCTACAAGACAGGTGCATTGGGCGTGCACAATTACTTAAATAAATAAATGCCAATAAAATAAATCTACCTACATGCAAATATACTAAATAAATTGACGAAAAATATATAATAATCAAAGATACTCAGGATCAATGATTGAATAATGTGTTTTTGTCTGATTGGCATCAGAGTTGTCAAATCAGTTGTGATTTTTTATGACCGTTACTTTTGTTAACATGGTGACATAACTTAAAAATAAAAAAGATGATATTATTTATTTGATCTTTATGTATGTCCTTATTATTTTTTCGCCTCATGCGTGGCCCAATCTTAAACAGCGAGGAGATGGCTCTATGTCTTTGTTGTGGTGTCATCTTGTAACTCCACTTCAAACTGCAATTCTACCCTAAAAATAAATATATTTCGTTTTAAAGTAGGTACGGTCGCGTTCAAAAGTGGAGTCATAGTTAACACAAACCTCAGAAAACAAGTCGCTCGCACCCGCGGCGACACTCACATAATGACACAAATGACGTATAACATACTATAATTTGACGAACTACTATTGTATAATAGGCTGAGTAGTATTGACTATTTCACTACATGAATCATTAGCTTCGGTAGCTTGGTCAGTAGCGCGGTCAAGCAAATTCTTGACCGTTATTGTGGAGACAATGGTTTGAATCCCGATATCTTCTTTGTAGTTTTTATTTTATCAGATGAAGCAAAATTTTGTAAATTTTGAATTACATTTTAGTTGTTGCTAGATCGTTTGCGAGATAGTACGTATGCTAAGTGATTTTTTTTAACCTAAGTTTATTTATTAAACTTCAGTGTTTATATCTTCGAAATGCATACTAATATCAGTTTGCAGGATAGGCAGCGTATTGTTGCGCTGCAATTATCTTTGGCGCTGCATGATATTGGATTTAATTTAACTCAAATTGCTAATCAGACTGGTCTGGCCGTAAGTATAGTTTTATTTCATTACAATTGTATTTTAAATATTAAAAACTTTGACTCATAGTATGTTGGTAGCTGTGAACCGATTGGTATAAACTTTTTTATTAATAATGCTACTTTGTTTTAGTGGAAGACTGTTAAACGTTGGGTTACACGTTTTGAAGAGGAAGGTAGCGTAAAAACTCGACTCGTCTTATTAATGATTCACAGCGGAGGATGATGGTGTAACAATATGAAGAAAATGGTTCTGCCGCTGGTCCAGGCGAATTAGTAGCACAAGAAACAGGGCGTGCAACTGCCGCTAATTATGTTGATAATGTGCGAAATGTTTAACTGTTTATCCTGCTAGTGAAGTTCCTCGTTTTGCATTTGTCCAGGATAAATTGTCCAGTGCATCGAGCTGCCGTGGTGAATAATTGGTTTAGCCAACACCCAGATATCCAAGTTATTCGTTGGCCAGCAAAATCTCCGGACTTAAATCCCATAGAGAATTTATGAGGTTTAATGGTGCAAAGGTGGGACATGCGCAATGAAAGAACTACAGAAGCTTTAGAGGCTCACTGCCTGGGAGTGTGGGAGAGTACCAGAGGAACAGATATAATTATGCACTTATTTGGTCGAGTCTATTAAGTGTTTATTAAGTGTTGTTGAAAACAGCGGAGGTAACACCAAATACTAATTATGTAAGCGGCGATTTTTACTTAAGATTTCAATCTGACCCGATCTAGCATACATTGCTGATTATCTTGTGTATTTCATTACAATATATGAATGTACACAAAATAATCAGCAATGTATGCCGAAGCGGGCCCGATAAATCGTTGCTCACTCAACCTCTGTTTACCTGCTTACCCGCCTACTATTGCAGTAGGTATTTGTGGAGCATTACATTAGCAATTAAATTATGCTAAAACAGCGATATATATTTATATAAGATTGATCATTATTAGTCAGTTATCTTAAAGCCTTGTTTCAATATCTTTTCATTACGAAAACGAGTACTTAAGCTTAAACCTTGAGATGTAGGCAAATAACTGATTTATTATTATTACAATTACTTTTACTTCCGAGGAAAGTGCATCATCGTTAAACATAGAACAATAAAATAATTACTAACGAAATTATTACTTAAATAACTTTATTGAAAGATTCAATCCAAGATTTGGATCATTCCTATGATCTTATAAATAATTACCTATCGATGTTTCAGCTAATGAACACTTAATATAATTTTACATAATATTGTGTTTTATCATTCCAACAAAACTATTAACTAAGTATTACGACAGCAAGTATTTTATGTAGTTTTACATAGGTACTCGTATCTTATGGTTACCAAAAGTTCTCATTCATGTCATTATGTTATTTACATAAAGTTATACCATACCTACCAATAAAATAATTTCTTACCTTACTTTTTGTCTTATTAAAATATTATAGGTTTATGTTTTTAGATATAATATTTTGATACATAATTTACAATAAACATTTATAGATGAATATATAGAAAAATATTATATAAAATAATTATTACTGGAGAAAATATGGTAAAAACATTTAAGAAAACATTAATCAACATACAGAGATCGGATGGGAACCCAGTTCCGTTCTGATTAGAAGGTAAGAACTATTACCGCTAAGCTACGGTTGCTTGTGATCAATACGACGAAATAAAGATATGTAATCTATTGCTTTACTACAAGTGAACGAATGAAGATAACTATAATACAGTTTTATACAAACCAGTGTGATGTATACTTTGTGGTGATGTGGTGGCGAATAGGCTATCACCGAGTAATTATTTCAAAGATTACATAGATGTCGCTTATAGGTGGTAATCTGTTTAAGTTTTAATGCTACGCCTTAAGGTGGACTTTTCTACTTACAGTCGATAATCTTACGTGTGTGCGTAAGTTAGTAAAGTAAGTACAGAGGATAATAACCCGTATTGCAATCTGTCTCGTGGTCTAACTATGACTCCACTTATGAATCCGACCGTACATGCTGAAGCGCTACAGTATTGGGGTAACCCCAGCAAGGCCCTGAAGACATTATTATATTGCACATGTATGACACTGTATGCCCTAAGCTAGTACTATTAATTATACTGTGCCCTAAGTGTATAGTTGGTCCACAGCGCACACATGTAGAAACTTTGACAGAATGCTTTGAACAGAGTCAGTTTAACACCTGTTGTACAACCAACGCCTGAATCTGTGGGCCAACAATTGCCTCAGACTGACAGTGACCTAGCTATGCTCCCTTTCTATGTCTGCAACATCTTTTAAATCATCTGTAACTATATGACCAAGATACTTTAACTGTGTAACACATCTCAGACAGATCATATTCAAGAAAGTAGGTGGTACATTCACTGGTTCTTTTTTTTCACTTTTAAATAATATGAACTCACTTTTTTTTCATTGTACCTCAACGTGTTCACAATACTCTAAAAGTTTCCTTAAGGCACCAATAGAGGGACTGAGCAGCACCACATCGTCTGCATAGCTAATATTTTAATATCAATAACAATGTGTTTCTTTTAACATACCCTATAAAAAACTGTCCGACTCTTTTTTAGTTTTTATCACAGAGTCATGCCATATGAAGGTGTTGTGCTCCCTCCCTGGGTAATAGGCATTGACACCCAGTTTGCTGCACTTCACTCTGAGTCAAAACCTGAAACAATCAAAAGGAATGACCATTATTACTCACACACACCATGCCTACAGCCCATGTCCCTAGCGGGGTTGCAAAAGGCATTAATTACCAATACCAGGTCTACAACCTATGTTACAAATCTTAAATAGTACCTACCTTATGTCTTTTGTAGGGGCACAAGACTCATGTTATGTTATCACTTGTATGTAAACAAAATATTCCTCATTTCTATAAATTTATTGCGTAGGCAATAGTAGTAGATAGGCCTCCACCTTTCTTCTTTTCTTCCTCGGGTTGGGATGTTTGCGGAGCTCGCTGCCGGGTGATCAGCTCCTCTAGGTGGGAACTATTTCACTCAATTCCATTGCTTCCAGCATAATGACAAGGGGCAAAATCAGCATGCGCGCGCAGCCATAATTATAATCCAGCAGGAATTTTATTACACCTAAGAAACTTACATTATCGTCCTTTTAAACATTGTTTCAACAAAATTAGAAACTAAATCTTGATAAATTTTCTTTTTTTTCTTTCCTTCGGGATTGTATTGTCAGTAGAACTAGCGTCAGACTGTCAGTTGGCAACGAAAAGTTTTTTTTTACTTCAAAAAAAGTGTTTTGTGGTTCCTACTGACCGAATGAAAACAGTGTAGCACATATAATATTACAATTATTTTTCTAACTTAGCAACCCAGCTTTGTCTCGACTATTTTTAGCGACTTATGAATCGCGGAGGTGGCGCATGTTGCTGCCGGAGACTAAATAATCGCGGTGCGAATCTTTTTGTCTCCCCTTCCGCGAGTTATCTCGTGGGTCGCATAGCGACAACAGTTGAGTCCATATAATGCATAACCGTGTAAGGCACAGCATAATCATGGCCGACATGGCCGCTATTATAATAATATGTATGCGACTAGAAAGCAGTTCAAAGCTAAGCTACGGTACTGTCATAACTTCATATAATAAAAATAAACTTTTTGTACATTTTTGGAAACCAAGCAACCAATTAAACCATAATCACACTAATATCCACACTAATATTATAAATGCGAGAGTAACTCTGTCTGTCTTTCTGCTACGCTTTAACGGCCAAACCGCTAAACCGATCTTCATGAAACTTGGCACAGAGATTGCTAGCATACCAAAAACGGACATAGGCTACTTTTTATCACCATTCGAGGGTTTGGAGTATAGATGTAGACCACCAGGTGTACCACCATGAGCCCAGCTAAACTATTAGAGATACAGGCATGGTTCTAAAACAAAAGTTGTTCAGTATGATGGGCCGCTTCTTTTCACAAGGACATTGAGGATCTGGAGTACCTTATGTAGAACACCAGGTCTACCATCAGGAGCCCACCTATACTGTTGGAGATACAGAAATGGTTCCAGAACTAAAGTTGTTCAGTATGATGGGAATAAGTTGAGAAATGACATTGCCTTCTTTACCGAGGACAGAAAAACAAAAAATGTGGTATAGAGGTATAAAAATGTATTACAGTAACTTAAATTACCTTTTTACCTGTCTTATCTACTTATGCTGACCATTTTAGTGTGCTGAAATCGGCACCTCCCGACTACTCCCGAGTAATATAATATAAAATATTGATCTCTCAGGCCGGATAGCAAATTTTGAATTGACCCTTTAACAACAGAAGCCAGCAAGTCATCTTTTAACAGTAGAGATAAGAACTGTTCTAATATCACTGTCACACTTACTATGAATACACATACCTACTTTAGAACTTCTGCCTAAAAAAACTATCTAACGCGGACGAAGTCGCGGGTAAAAGCTAGTATGACTATAATATAATTTGGTCTACCCATTAGTGTGGATGGGGTCAGTAATGCTGGGATATTGCGAATTTATTCAGATGCCACTTTAAAGTTGAGACACCTTTAAACAAGAAAGCGTGTGAGCTGAGGCTGGATGATGAGACCAGAGTGACTGGAAACTCCGACTAAAGTAACTGCGAAGGAGATCGCTAAGATTATACGAGAGATGACTAGAGGAAAATCTCCTGGTCACGATGGTCTCAGCATTAAGCATATTCATTATTTACAAACACATATCACGCCTATAATCTCTTGCAGGGTAGGCAGAGCGGAAACAACTGCGAAAAACCAACATTTACGCCACGTCAGAAGAATATTTGAGGGTCATTCGGAAAATAGTGCATCGTTACTGTGACAAGTTATCAGCCTATTGCCTAAAATTACAATACACACCCTCGAGAACCCCAAGGGAAAGAAATGGGGTGATGATATTCTAAGCCGGCATCACATTGCCGAGAAACCGAGAATACGTAAATGATTTCTTTAAATAAATGACAAAATGTGTACACTTTTTATTATGTTTCTCGACTTTCATTCATTCACAGAGGTGAATGAACGAAAATCGAGAAAGTCAAGTTTGGGAGTAGTATCTCTCATATATAGAGATATATGAGAGATACTTCTCTCAAACCTGCATAAGTGTCAAACTGGTTTAGTAAAAAACCTCTATGAGCGAGAATAATATTCGGGTCCCTTGAATTCTCGCTTATCCAGGTTCGACATAGTTCATATAAAACCATGATAACAATTATTTGTCTAATACATTTGATTAAATAAAACCCGCCTCCCAAATTTATCGGTAACATCACCATTGTTGTTATCGGCGAGAAATCGGATTTATCGTGCGACCAATCTGTCATTTGTCGGGCGAGCGGACCAGATGTTACTGAACAAATCCAACAACTATTTTAGAATTAAATAATAATATGCGAATTCAGTGTTTAAATGTATTAAATAGCAATAATATGTTAAGAATTTACTTACATGTGAAATGTGACACCATCTTTTTGTAAACTTGATGTTCCAGACCTCTTTTTACAGCAAAAAACTGAGCAATTCGGCATTTTTAATATTGCGTTGCGTTCACGTGTGTTCACTTGCACGACTGGACTCGGTCTAGGAAGAAATCTGAACGGAACTGGTTTTTATTAACGCCAATGCCCATTTGGGCTTTTTGACAAAGGGGAATTCAGATTGCGAGAACACTTTTTGAAATCACACCAAGTTAAGTCATCTTGATTGTTGTCATGAACATTTTTTTCACTACCCTCTAACATAGTTATTTTTACGGTTCGTTTTTATTTGCTTTTATAATGCCCGTGGTCAGGTATAATATAAGTATATTTATGTATTCGTTTATTATTGATATATATGAATATTTATATATGATAGACGTATATGTGTAGTATTTATTGTATATTGCTGTTGTTATTATACATATGTATATATTACTGTGTTATATATATTTTCAAGCCTTTCTTTAATTTTTTTTTTGTTTAATGCACCTGCTTCGACCCTTTCCACATGCCCTAAGGTAGACTGGGAGATAACGCCTTTGGCGTTAAGTCCGCCCGTGTACATTTTTGTGCATAAAGTTAAATAAATAAATAAAAGGGGAAATACTTTGTATGCCTCTACTCCCTTCCGGGAGGCCGTCGTTGCTCGAAGGGGCTAGTTATCCAAGACGATCCAATGCCTGTATCGTACATATTTATAACATTGTTGGGCATAATCGTGTTGTGCATTTTCAATGTTTCCCAGCCAGCGATTGTAATGATTGTATCTACTTTACAAACTAGTACATTATTCATCTGTGTTTATTTTGTTTCGTAAACAGTTTTGTTTAGGAAAATAAAATAAGTTTTAAAGTGCACTTACACTTTACAACACCAACCCGACGGTAAAAACCATAGGTCCCCAATAAAGCTACCAAGCCGGATCCTTACTAGAAAAAAAATAGTTTTCAGGATCAACAAAGCGATTGGAGAGAAATTGGAGCCTCGCTTAGGAGATGGAGTTTCAGGCATTTATAATTATAGTTGTTGGGTGTCAGATTCTACTTACCTCATAATGTAATGTGGCTGCTGCAAGATGAGGTGACAATTGAAGGTTTGCTGAAGAGTCAAATGCTTGGTCTGATGATGAATATAGTGTTATTGTATGATCGGAATTATGGTTGTCAAATCAGTTGTGAGTTGTAATGCATTTTATGTAGCATCGTGACATTATGAATAAAACAGATGAAATAACAAATAATGATATTTTTATTAAATTTAAAAGTATTTCCTTATTATTTATTTGCGTCTTGCATGGCCCAATCTTAAACAGCCAGGAGATGGCTCTGTCTGTTGGTGGTGTCATCTTGATCATATTCTACCTCCTCTTTGAACTGCAATTCAACCCAAAAATAGTGAAATTTTACAAGTGACCGATACTGATAACAGAGTATGGGCTGAGTACCAAATTTTAAAACACTTCCCGTGTTAGGTATACAATTTTTGAAAACTTGCAAAATTTTCGAGTGCGGGCAGGATTTGAACCTGTGACTTTCGCATTACTAGTGGCGACGCCTCTTCCATCTGGGCTACCGCAGCTCATTTCTTGCCCGCCAATTTTGCAAGTGTATTTTAATGCCAGTAACGCTTGGCATGGCTCCATCTACCGGGTTAGTTTTGCAACTAATCACCGGCGACTAATTCTATCTTTACATTAAATAATTAATTAAATGAGCTGCGGTAGCCCAGATGGAAGAGGCGTCGCCACTAGTAATGCGAAAGTCACAGGTTCAAATCCTGCCCGCACCCGAAAATTTTGCAAGTTTTCAAAAATTGTATACCTAACACGGGAAGTGTTTTAAAATTTGGTACTCAATTTATCGCTGGTTTTCATCGCTTAGACTACATTCAATCTGTAAAGATAGAATTAGTCGCCGGTGATTAGTTGCAAAACTAACCCGGTAGATGGAGCCATGCCAAGCGTTACTGGCATTAAAATACACTTGCAAAATTGGCGGGCAAGAAATGAGCTGCGGTAGCCCAGATGGAAGAGGCGTCGCCACTAGTAATGCGAAAGTCACAGGTTCAAATCCTGCCCGCACTCGAAAATTTTGCAAGTTTTCAAAAAAAAAAGAGTATGGGCTGGTGATAAGGAACTACATTTTCCAAGGTACAGTTGGTTGTACAATACAATACAAAATGCTTTTATTGTACACCAAAAGAAAAGAATAACATTGATAGCTTAAAACTAAATACATTAGTGCACAGTTAGGCGGCCTTATTGCCATTAGGCAATCTCTTCCAGGCAACCTAGGAAAAGGAAAATATTTTAGAAGCAGCGGGAGCTGACTCTTAATAACAAAGACAAAAAAAATAATAATATGTCCTCTTCGGAGAGTTATAGAAATATAAATACATAATAATAATAATAAAATACATACTATAAAATACTATAAGGTGCTAAGAATATTTTAAGGGGTAAACCAGCCCGTGAAACTGAACAACTTTCTTCTAGTAACCACTTGCGTATCACAAAAAAAATTACTCACATAAAATAAATTATGATATTTCAACCGCTTTCATTATTATTGATTCTGTGGAAACAAACGCCGGCGTTCCCACGCCGCGGCGTGGGAATGGCGGGCGGCGAATCACAAAGAAAAACGGCGGCGACATCAAAGACGCCGCCGACGAGCAAAAGTTCATTCATTAATTTGTTCGCGAAAGCACACAGTTGTAGTTGTAGGTGTGAGAGTGAACGAGAGCGAAAATTCTACTTGGCGTATGAATGAAAGAGATAGCAGTAGCTAGGTCGCACGCAACGTCACAAAGTCACGACTAGAGATGTGCCCGCACGAATCCTCCCCTAGGCAAATATCCGGTATTTATCTGGTGAATAACCTGGATCCTAATGTACACAGTATGAAAACTAAATAAATAAAAATCCGTTTTTGGATTTATTTATCTAGTATTCCTGTTCTTCTTCTTTCGTGCGGGATTCCGTCGACAAACGACCCGATGAATCCCGGTGTCGTTTTTTATACCGACTACTACTAATAGTAGACCTCTGATATGGCAACTGTAACCGCCGTGTAAGTTATCAATTCATAAACCGCAACCGGGACCGACGTTTTAACGTGCCCTCCGAAGCACGGTACCATCTGTTGTTTTCGTTTTTAAGTCTTTCGCATTTGATGTCGACTGTTACTACTACTACTACAGAGTATAGCAGAGAAAGCAATCCAGTTTCATTTCGTGACTAGAGATAGCGGGGTACATATCCGATCTACTCATCCGGATAGTTCCAGATTTATCGTACAGGATTTCGAGATTTGCCCATCTCTAGTTCCGATCTGGAACGGGATTGCCTGCGGGTTGCGGGCGCGCACCCCCTCCCAGTCAGTGTACAGTCCATTACAAGTTAACCGTAGTGTTTTGTACTTCATAACGACCTTATTTCGGTAACACACAGAACAAACACGAGTATACCTTCATTTGTCAATGACCGTAACGTTAATACCCGACTAATTTAAAAAGACTATTGATGCGAAAAAAGCTCGTACATTCTTAGACAATCTTGTTTTGTCGCATGTTGTACAATCAATGAATGAAGATGTGTTTGAAAATAATCATGCGTGTGTGTGTTTGAGCGTAATGTTGTAGAGGTGTGCGTACCGTAGCGTGCACAGAAATAATATTAAAGTAGAATTGACATGCGTGATTGTGTACTAACAGTAAATTATGTTTTTTTATAACTTTTCGACCATGATGTCTTTGACAAAGTAGTTCAGTTTCACGGGCCGGTGCACCCCTTAAAATATTCTTAGCTAATTTTTTTACAACCTGTATAACAAAGATAAAATATAATGTACCTAGGTATTATTACTATACTTAAACTACATGCTAATACATATTTAATAAATAACTGACTTTACACAAAACTTTTTCAAAAATGGTAACAACGAATAGCTCTTAATAAACACATTGAGACTCAAAGTGTTTCCTCAGTAGGTTTTTAAAAATATTCAATGATGTTGTAGCACATATGGTACCAGGGCAGAGGTTCTCCAAAAGAACTGAATTATTTTTGTCCCAGCAATATTTTTATCTTGGCATGAAGATGTATTAGTAGAAAATGACTTCTTTTATGAAAATAAGTAAAAAAAATTATTATGTATCAACTGGGAGTAAAAATAATTCAGCTCTTTTGGATTACCCCTGGTACCTGATGTGCTACAATCAACTGTACATTGGTGGAAATAAGACAAAAATATTTTGAGATTCCATGGTACCTAAGTAACTAAAATCAGCTGATAGGAAATTTTATATGGGAGGTCGAATTTCTTTTTCTTATTTTGGCATATGTTCCTAGGGGAAAGTTGTTCCTTATCACCAGCCTGAAGAGTTTTCACTATCAGTCACTATTACAATTTCACCCGATATTTCATATTTAAGCAGGTACATGTTTGGTCATCATCAGCTTAGTATAACATCACATTAGCAGTCATTAAGCCTTCTCATTTCAGTTTTTATTACAGAGTGATGCCGGCTTAAAATAGCACCACCCCATTTCTTGCCCGTGGGTGTCGTAAAAGGCGACGAAGGGACTCGAGGGTGTGTATTGATATTTTAGGCGATGGGCTGACAACCTGTCACTATGGCGATTCACAATGTTCCGAATGACCCTCAAATTTTTGTCAGACGTGGCG
Organism: Tuta absoluta; assembly: GCA_027580185.1. Lineage (NCBI taxonomy): Eukaryota > Metazoa > Arthropoda > Insecta > Lepidoptera > Gelechiidae > Tuta > Tuta absoluta. The sequence goes on along the minus strand of JAQAHW010000123.1, from coordinate 59,723 downwards.
TAAATGTCCGGTTTCTGCGGCCGTTTACGCTCTGCCTACCTGCAGGGATAAAAGCGTGATATATGTATGTGTATGTATGTATGTGATGCCATATGAAGGTCTTGTGCACCCTCCCTGGGTAATAAGCATTGACACCCAGTGCAGTACAGCATCACTCCACTCTGAGTCAGAACCTGAAACAATCAAAAGGAATAACCATTATTACTAATACACATCATGCGTACAGCTTATATCCCTAGCGGGGTTGCAAAAGGCATTAATTACCACTACTAGGTCTGTTGTAGGGGTACAAGACTCTCATGTTACTTATAGTCACATAATAGGAACAAAAACAAGATATTTCTCTTTACTTTTAACTTATTGGGTAGTTAGTAGGTACTCACATGCTTCCAGTATAATTACGAGCGGAATAATCCGCATACTGCAGCAACTATTTTATTTAGGCTGCAGTGCTTCTTACCCTAAAATTATGAATTAATATTACATTCGTTTTAATTTGCTTTATTTACGTGTTTAATCGCGTGGGGCTCAACTTAGTTTAGCCGAAGTAGTCATATATGAATGCATCTTCTACCTTAGTAACAATAAGAAACTTACACTGGCGTCATTGCAGACATTATTTAAAATAAAAACTTGAAAATTCTCTCTTCTTTATTATGTTTTCACAATAAAAAGTACTCTATGCACTTTCCTTCAAACTCACTTTGAAGCACAGCACAGATCACATAAATAAGCTTTGAAGTTCGCACAATACGCAACAAATATTGCGCAAATAACGCACCGCATTTTGTGCAGTAAATATTTGACGACATTATCAAGGGTCTGCAAATTTTTTAGGTACTATTTTGTGTTGCATTTTCTGTTGTGAATAGGATTTACGCAGTTTTTGTTATGCAGAGAGAAATAAGGAACAAATTAAATGCACCCCGAGAATCTACGTCAAAATTAACTGTGAACATAAAATATTTGTTGCATTTTCGAACCAATTTTCGTTTATCAGTCAGTTCACGACTAATGTTCAATAGTTGTGAACTGACTGATAAACGAAAACTTCAAGGGTGAACACAACGTTGTTGCGGATGTGTAGCCCCTGTCGACGCGATCACTTTAGACCTGAACTTTGAGGCGCTTGTTAAGTCGCAGGTGTTGGACCCGAAGCTAGCCTAGCCTTCAGTTTAGCCCAAACACTGTTCTAGGCATTATCAGCTCCGTGATCTGTGATTTTCGACTGGCAAATCGTGTCCATATCTGAACCTTCTACTACGTCATGTGGTGTTTGATAGGTTTCATATCGGCGCACGTGCTTCAACAAGGCAGGTAATGCACTTTTACGTCTGGCCATCGGTCAATAAATACTGCAAACACTGGGCCCGCACTTGCCAGACATGGTAACGTATCATGGTTACCAGACATAACAACGCTAAGTTGGCAGTTTCAAGACCATCTCTGGTCGGTTTGTACATGTCATGTTCAGACATCATCGGAGACATAATCATTTGCCTCCTTGTAAAGGTTATCGTTACTATTTAACTGCTATATACAGAGTTAAAAGGTGGCCAGATGCCTGGCCCATGCAGGTGAGGTAGCGAAAACTTTTGTACAGCAGTAGATTTCTCGATTCAGAGTGCCTTCACTTGTCACAAGCACCCAGGGTACTCTTTGAGTCTTATCTATTTCGACGCTTGATGGCTATATTCGACACAAAACACATACGAAAGTGTCCACCGGTAGCTTAAATCAGCTTAAAACTTTTGTTCTTTTGGGAAAACGTTGTGTTTTCACAATTTTTATTCAAGATCTGAAGGGGTCAAGAGCTGCATTTCTGTATGGTAAGACCCTGCGCCTTCCTGGGGAAATCTTAGTCAGTGGTTCTGATCCGAAGAAGCTCAAAGACCCAGCCGACTTAGTCGTTCAATTACGGAGAAACATGTCAGAAGTTCGACCTGTCCCGGCATCTTGACATGGCGGTGGATGATCCCGTTTGGCGCTCCTTGCAACCGCCACGTTACTCCTTGTAACTTGCTCCTTTCCAATTCTTGATCGTTCTAGTGATAGCAAAATCTCTAAACATCAAGGTCATCAAACTCTTACTGTTAACATCAAGGGTAGAAACGTTTCGGTAAGCATCAATAGGGTCAAATTCGCATTCATCGAACAGCATTGTACTTCTTCTTCTTGTTTGGGACACCGAGTCGTCCGACGACTCGATGAACCCTGGTGTCAGAGTTTTTCCTACTACAAGTAGTATGACTTTGACGTGGTTGTATAACGACCGCCGCCAAAGTTATCACATGAACCGGGACCGACGGCATAACGTGCCCTCCGAAGCACGGAACCATCTTTCTTTTCGGACAAAATAATATATAGAAAATATCAACTTTGTGAGTGATCCACCGAGAATGGAACCCGGAACTTTTGCGTCACAGGCAGTCGCACTACCACTGCACCACATCGGCTGTCTACTACCTTACCTGCAATTTCGATTGAACTTGCAATTCTGCCGATTCCTGCACGTAGTGCTGCAGCTCGGCCAACTTCAGCAGCTCAGTCGTCTCCCGCAGCTTTTACTTTGCCAACACCTTTGTCATCTCCACCCTCTGCTGGGCTAGTAGACGGGCTCAGTTCAGATTTCATATTTATATTTATTATTTGACGCTTATTATTTAGTGCACATAATTTGTTGCGCATTGTGGCAGCCCATTTTTTGCCAGTTTCCAACGACATGTATACGTCAAAAAAGGTGTTTTTAGGTTCCGACTGACCGAATGAAAACAGTGTTGCACATGAAATAATACAATTGTTTTTAACCTTGGCAGCTCAGCTTTGTCTCCCGCGAGAGGAAGAAATATAGAAGTCGCGGAGGTTATGCATGTGGCTGACCGCGACAAATCGCTCGCGGGTCGAAACTCGCGCACCGGAGTCGCGCGAGTTTTCTCGCGGGACGCATGCTGAGGCTGCTGGGGTCGACTGTGTCAAATAATCTCACGCTCGATGCTGAGATCAATACGCGAATCGGCAAGGCGGCGACCATGTTCGGCAAGCTCAGTACTAGAGTATGGAACAATAAACACCTGACCACAAAAACCAAGATTATTGTTTATCAAACTTGCGTTTTAAGCATACTTTTGTACGAAGCTAAAACCTGGACATCGTATGCAAAACATGAACGTCGACTCAATACATTTCATATGTGCTGCGTAAGAAATATCTTGCATATAACCTGGCAGGACAGAGTCACAAACGAGCGAGTTCTAGAAATTTCGCAGCTGCCTAGTTTTACCGCCCTGCTTAAGCAGAGACGATTGCGGTGGCTAGAGCATGTGCACCGGATGGAACCTTCGCGTCTACCACGGCGTGTTCTGCTTGGCGCTGTAGCAAACGCTAAAAGAGGGGTTGGAAGACCTATGCTGCGTTTCAAAGATTGCGCCAAGCGGGACATGGCTGCGTTTAACATTGACCATCAAAGCTGGGAGAAGCTTGCTGAGAATAGGGACGAATGGCGTAAGCGTGTGTTTGATGGGCGTAAAACACACGATAATGCCTGGTTTTCTGGTCTCGCTAACAAAAGGCAAAAACGTCATCTAAACATGCATGTGCCAGTCTCAAATTCCACCTTCGCTTGTAGAGCATGCGGAAAACTATACCACTCCGGTATCGACTTATACAGCCATGAAAAGTCTTGCCTCAGACACTGATTAAATCGTTTGTCACATACGTGTGAGGCCAATGATGATGATGACTGCGGGCAAGCTGGCAAATTGGCAAACTGACGGGCTGGCAAAAGTTGAACTGACTGTGCTCTTTTTTTAGTTGTGGACCCTATGATATTAGCCCCGGGGCTTTTAGTCTACACCTGACTGTATGCTGGGAAGCGGGAGCTTACCCGTAAAAGTTTGGGGCGCGATTGGGCTTACGAGTTGTTCTGGGAACAACGTATTGGACTGAATGTACCCGGCACGTCCCGGTAGTTCCCGAAGTGGGGAACAAATGAGGGACCTCCGCGCCCCCGCTGGCGGGGGCGTCGGTTGCTTGAGGATCTTGCGGAGTGTGAGCTACTCGCAATGGCTGCAGCTGTGGCTACTGTGATTTCATCATCTTCCTTAAGGATGTATCTCGGACGGTGTTTAAAACGCGAGGTTGGATGGGGAAAGTAGTTGGACGCGGCAACTATCAAGGGATTTTTATGATGGGGAGCGTTGTCGAAGAAGCGACGAGACGCTTCTTTCATATACGCTTTAATGGTAGGGAGGCCTAAGTCGATGTGAAGGTTGGCGTTACGCATGTACCAGGGCGCCCTGGTAGCTTTGCGCATGAAACAGTTTTGGATGACCTGCAGCATTTTCAGATGTGAATCGAAGGTGTGAGCAAAAGCTACGCTGGCGTAGGTCATAATAGGCCGTACGCAGGTGGTGTAAATTCTCACCTTATTTCTAAGGGAGAGTTTGCTCTTTTTGTTCCACATCGGATGTAATCTGCCCAAAACGAACTCTCATTATGTGGCTACGGAAGCTAAGTCTGGAGTTGACGGTGACTCCTAGATATTTGGTCTCGTTGACCCAGGGGATGGGTCGGCCGAAAAGCTTTACAGCGGGGACGTTGAGTCGGTATGAGCCCCTACGAAAGTAGTAGGTAGTTATTGGGAGTTCTTAATATTTTTTCGATTGTCAATGCAAAGCTCCGTGTCACTCCACTCCGCTCCGTGCACTCCGCTTTACTTTAAAAATCGAAAAAATATTAATTCCTCCCAATAACTCCCTCTTTTATACTTCCAATTTAAATATGTATAAACTAACGTAAAAACTTACCAGAAAATGTACAATGACAAATTGTGAGAACAATCTCTCCTTTGATACTGCTGCTCTAAGATAAAATGTTCATTAAAAAAAGAATATTGGATACAATTAGATTAAAATGAAGTTCGTAAAACAATCTACCAATTTGAATGTTGAAAAAATTTGCCCAGATCTAAAACGAATACTTTTCGTCATAGTAAACTTCTTTCAAACAACATTCGGTGTATTATATGTGGACCATCAAATTGTGGGAAAACAAACTTAATGGTAGGGCTTCTCTTGCACAAAAATGGATTACGTTACAAAAATGTATGTATCTATTCAAAAACTCTCCATCAACTAAAATATGTATTTTTGGAAAATGTTTTGCAGCATGTACCTGATGTTTCTTTGCAAAGTTTTACGAAAACAAAAATGTTTTGAGCCCACAAAATGCTAAATCTAATTCCATTATAGTTTTTGATGATGTTGCATGTGAAAATCAAAATAATTCAATTCATTTATTAAGTCAACTTAATTGCTAACAGTTACAACCAAACGCAATTAGTGTAATAATTAATTAAACATGTCGATACACAATTAAATAATAAAATAATAAATAATAGTAACACATCTCATTAAGGTAAATTAATTAGTAAGTCAATTCTTTTGGGTATTAAAATATTAAAGTAACACAAATTAAATGTGGCTAGTAACACTGCTGCTAGTAGTCTGAGCCTCAACATAACGACCAGCTGACGTGATGAATTGAGATTCGGAGCTCGAGAAGAAGTCCAGTGATGGGTCATACGCTAGGATCTCATTTAGGTAGCGGAGGGCGCGAGGGAGGGGCGCATGCCTGCCTACACTGGAGCGCGCACTCGCCGGAGCAAACAGTCGCTGCCTGCATCGCCGCACTGCGCACGCGCCGTGCGACGGCACCGACAGTCTGACCTGAGCTAGTAACGATGGGTTGTATGTCGTTCCTCTTATTAGCCGGAAGAAATAAGTGATCAGGTACAAGTTTCTCCGGACTTCGAGCATTCGATATTCCACCATACCTACGATGAATAAGGTAGGATAAAGGTACGGGTAGTAGCCGTAGCTTTTCCTATATAAAAAGCGGACAAACGTTTTTTGTACTTTCTCAACTTGACAAATACTAGCGGCATGATAGGGATTCCAAATCAATGCGTTCGAATCGATAGTATTGCGGACGTATGCGTTATATAGGACACTTATAGTTAGACGGTTTTGGAAACTCCTAGATTGGCGAAGGACAAAACCTAAGCTCTTACGGGCTTTGCCACACATTTTTTTTAAGTGATCGTGGAATGTCAGCTGAGAGTCATACCAAGTACCTAAATCTTTCATAGTGGTGACTCGCTTAAGTGCGTTGCCGGCTATAGTGTAGTTCTCCGTTATCGGGGAGCGCGCGCGACTGTATGACATGACAACGCATTTATTTATGTTTAGGTTTAGGCTGTTGGTGCAGCCCCACTTATAAACATTATCAATGTCGCATTGTAATGCGTCGCAGTCGGATTGATTTTTGATTGTAAGGGATAGCTTTACATCATCCGCAATATTAAACAAAAACTGCTTTTGATGGCAGTCGGAAGATCGTTGATCAAGACCAAGAACAGCAACGGTCCTAACCGTGTACCTTGACCGATGCCCGAGTTGACCGCGTAGGGTAATGATTTAAAGTTGTTGTATAGAACGTATTGAGTACGGCTGGCTAGGTAGTTAGCAAAAAACTGTATCATCCTAGGGGCAAATCCTATGATGGCCATCTTGCGAAGTAGGACATCGTTGTCAACCTGATCAAACGCTTTTTGAAAATCAAAGTAGGCTACGTCTACTTGATTTCTAGCGTCCAACTCTCTTGAGATCAGGGTGGTGACATTTTAGAGGTTCGAAACAGTAGAGCGACCCGGCAAAAATCCATGTTGCTCGTCGCAAAACCAACCACGCAGCTGCCTGTATATCAAGTCGTATAAGACTGATTCCATAATAGAAGCAAACGCGCACACGACTGCAACGGCCCGGTAGTTGCGGACGTCTGATTTTTGGCCGGATTTATGTATAGGGAAAACTTTAGATGTTTTCCAGGCATGTGGATAGGTGTTGCGGCTGAGTGATAGGTTAATTATATGTAGTAGCGGGTCTAAAAATACGGTGTAGCAGTCACGGATTATGAGTTGTGGAATACCATCGGGCCCTTGGGTTAATTTTGGCCTGACTTTTCTTAAAGCACGAATTAGGTCATTTGGTTGTACGCGGTCCACACATACGTTCACATCTGGTGAGAGAGACAAGACTGAGGAGGCAGCGTCCAGCGCCTCGTGAGGGTTAAGGGTCGGTGCCCTAGGCAAGAATACGGAGCGGAAAAACGCAGCGAACGCATCCGTAACCTCTTGTGAACTAGACATGCCAAACGAAGTTGGGTCGTTTGATTGCCTGTTTGTTTTAGTGTTTGACCAAAACAAACCAGGATCGGTTGTAATATTAGCTTCTAGATTTTGAGAGAATATTTTGAAGCTAGACTCAATATAAAGCTTAGCTTGCTTTCGGTAGTACCAAAAGAATGCGTAATATAGGCCGAAATTAGTTTTTTTGTATAAAGTATGGTAGTGGGTTTTTAGTTTTAGTAATTTATGATTGTAGAGTTGTACCAATCTGGGTAAACTGATGTTTGCTTGGAAAACTTTCTATACGGTACGGTTTCATCAAGCAATTTGTCTAATATGCAATATAAAATTGTAACAGCCTCATTGACATCCAGCGCGTTAAGTACTGGTGACCAGTCCATGCCGGCCAGACGAGAATAGAGCTGCGGAAAGTCAGCTTTCCGAAAATTACGGGACCTCTCGGTGCTAGCTTCGGAAGTGCGTTTAGTTGTAGTACTTGTGGAACTAATTATGCTAGCATCGATTTGTAGGGGTACGTGATGGATCTCAGATTCAACAAGACCTTCCTCGGGCTCCGAAACTATGGGAATAATTTCTTTTTTATTAGTAAGGACTAGATCAAGAATCCTATCTAGACTATTTACTACGGTATTATGTTGTACTAAATTACAACAAGTTAATAGAATTTTAAAGTCCTCGCGTACGCTTTGACTGGCTGAATATAAATTAAAATCTCCTAACACCATGACAAGTGTTTTATTAGAGCTGGTTAGAAATTCGATACAATTAAAAATCAATTCGATACAATTATAAATAATATGCGTGATTATTTTGCAATGGGAAAACATAAAAACATTGATTGTTTCAATTAAAATCAGACTTACAGTAAAGTGCTAAAACAACTCGTAAGAGATAATGCAAACTGATTAGTCCTTTTCAAACAAGATGATATAAATTTAAGACATTTATTCAATTTAAATTAGTATGAGCATGTGAACACTGATATGAGTTGGGTAGCTTTTCGCAATATGTGTGCTAAAATTTGGAATGATCCCTACAATTATTTAGTCGTAGTAGATACCGTTTCTGTGCCCATCCTCGTGGACAGGTTAGAGAATCTTGGTGTACGTGGAAAAGCACTTTCTCTCTTCTCCAGCTACCTCTCAAATAGAAAGCAGGCAGTTAAAATTGGACAGTGTCTCAGTCGGGAGGAATTTGTAACTTTTGGAGTCCCGCAGGGGGGGTGTCCTCGGTCCAACGCTCTTTCTCATATATATTAATGATCTATGTAAGCTTACTAGCGTTGGAGGGAGGATACTCTCCTACGCTGACGATACGGCTATTATTTTCTCAGGGAAAACATGGGATGAAGTAAGGCAAGTGGCAGAAAAAGGACTTGAAAAGGTCTCTAATTGGCTAAACGCTAAGCTTCTAACCCTTAACATACTGTGATGTAGCCCTGGCTAGCTAACAGCGTGAAGCGCTAAGACTGCATTGACATTAATTAGCTCGGGGTGTGTGCGCGGAATAAAGTTGAAATAACACTCGGTAATACAAAACACTCTATTTTATTGGGTTTGCATAGTCATCAAACACAGACTCTATTCTAATTGTACTAACTAGGATAACGTTTCTTGATATGTTCGGTGCTCTCCACTCTGAGACGCGGTTACCCGGGCGGGGATGACGGCGGACTTGACCTCCTGGCGACGGTGATTCCCTGGGGAGAGAGACCGAAAAGCGTTATGGTGGCGGTGCGGTGCACGGGGGTTAATGTTTCGGGAGAGATGCGGTGTTGTGAGTGCGAGTAAGCGGGTGGGATATTTATCCCTCGGTGTGATCGTTCTAGATCACTTAGCAGGTCGGGATCCCGTGGGAGTGTCTAGCACTCAACGGGATGAACGGATGCACTCAGCAATACGGCCACTGCAGCGGCAGGGCTAGCGGGGTGCAAAATATGATGAATGGTGCGTGAAATTCGGGTTAGGCCAAGCGCTACAAACACAACATACGATAGGTGTACCGCTACCTTACCAGGCGCAGGTACAGCCCTCGGTACCCGGGGGTGCCTACGAGAGGTGTATCGCTACCTTACAAGGCGCAGGTACAGGTCTCGATACCCGGGGGTGCCTACGAGATGTGTATCGCTACCTTACAAGGCGCGGATACGGATCCCGGCTTCGCGGTACGCTCGCTACCTTCCCCAGGCGCAGAGCTCGGAATCTACGGGGGAGCGGTCGTGCCGCGACCTGTCCAAGGCGCAGGACACGAAGGCTCATGGACCTGGGATTCCCCGGCTGAAATCTCACTCGCAACCTGAGCAGGCTCAGAGTGAGATGGTCCAGCGGTGACGTCTACGACAGGGATCGATCGTGCGGGGTATTCGGCAGGGATAAGCCAGCAGTCAAACCACGGCGGGATAATATAGCACAACTACGTTACGGTTCGTAGTTGCACTTAAGCGGGGCGGAGTTAAAATATACATGGAGTACTTAACTTGTAATATTCCAGCGGTGGACGGAGGCCGGTGTTATTCACTGGGAGCGGCCGGTATGGAGGCACGGGTTGGCGTTCACTATATACGGGCGGCGGCGCGGACTGGCCTTCGCTAGGAGCGGGTTTGGGTAGGGCGGTGTTCTCTAAGCGCGGTCGGTAGCACAGACTGATGCTCTCCGTGGCGTGCAGCCGCTTAAATGCTCGGTGCGGAGGGTGCGAGCGGTGTTGCGCTGACGCATGTATCATTCCGGGTCGCTCTCAAGCGCAGCTTCATTACATTCCCCCTCCGGATGTTGAGATTTCTGGCTGTAAGGCAAAAAATCAAAGAACAGAAAAAGTCCAATTCAGCCTAAATGTAATTCTGTAGATTAAACTCGTATCTCGTTCAAAAATAACAAAATGCTCTTTGACGCATAACCTCAACAAAAATTATATACATGTGGTCGGGATATAAGCATGGTTTTGTTGAGATTTTGTGCTCCTCTATCCTATATCTCCTTTGACTAGTATCTACTTTATAAACTGGGAAAAACCCCTCTATCTTAACTCATAATAAACTAATAATAACTAACAAGTGTATAAGAAAGTATAAGTATCTCTCAAAAACCTTATCAACTATAAAACATTTAAAAATCAGTCTATCTATCTCCTTATTCAGTCAGTTTTTAATCAGTCTTACTTAGGCGTGGAGCTGATAAGTAACCTCCCCTGGTTGTCCCTAGGGTGTGGTACATGTCACAGGTTATCATGGAGCTGTATCGCTCCGGACTGTATCTCTATTGGGTGTTACTGGGTACAGAAACAACCCTATACTTAACAAATAAGACTAGTTCCTCATTTTGCTCTCCAGTTCTGCTATAAAAAAAAGAAGTCAAAGAATGTTAAAAAAATTAAAACCTCCCCAATTTGATTTTGAAAAAATTATATAAAAAACTATCCTATCAAAAATATCCCAATTCCCCCCCTGGGTGAAAGGTCATCACCTGCTGTTGGTGCCGCGGAGTTGCTTGGGGATGCGCTCGCGCTTCATGCGGCGGCGTCGCTCCCCTGCTAGCCCCCGCGGCGTCCGGTGTCCTTCCTGCCACGTAGGGGTCCGGTCGGTGAGCGGGTGCCTGCGGCGTGTGATGCGGTTGTTTGCGGTCGTTGCGTCGGGGGGAGTGGTCTTCGCGTTCAAATAGGAACTGCAGGTCTCCTGGCTCCGGTAATCTTTAACGGGAGCAGCGTGGCGTGTCGGGATTGCGGTGTCGGTTGGTGGGTTGTCCGGAATCTTGTGTGATAATGCTTCATGCTGCTACTTCTCTCGGTGTGATCCACCCACAAATTAACCGTGTGATCTGTCAATCAAACTGACATTTCCCCTCTTCGTTCGGTCCCGGTCTTTGTCGGTTTGCTGTTCATTGCTGGCTTAGTAAGTAAATGTATTATGAAAACATTCGTTCATTCAAGAATAAAAACAAACTTCGTTGTCTATGGTCGGATGACCATCCGGTTGCTCGTCTGTATCGCCCGCCCGGGTTGCTATTACAAAATAAATATACTATAAATAACAAATATTTTTATGTATGACTATGCAAAACCGTTATTTTCCTAATCTACGTACCTCTTAATGTCTTTGACGTGAGCTGTGAACTGCTTGCGCGGGTTATTCAAATCTTGTAGATTGAATATTACCGGTGATTTTTGTCCTATTACTTTGAATGGTCCCACGTACTTCGGCGCAAGTTTCGCGCAGAAATTCTTACCTGCGTTTGACAGCGGGAAGTCTCTCTTGAGCACCGTGTCTCCCACAGTTGGGCACCAGTCTCTTCTATGCTTATCATAGTGCTTCTTTTGAGACTCGGAGGCCCTCGATTGGTGTAATCTCACCAACTCATATAACTCCGACATCTTACTTTTATCTTGTACTGCTGGTATCGGGAATTCATTCCTGTCGCCCGGGTTCCTTAGTTCTCTTCCGAACATGAGAAATGCCGGTGTATACTTTGTTGACTCCTGTCTTGCGGTGTTCAAAGCGAAATTAAGCTCTGGTAGATACTCATCCCATTTTTTGTGATTTCCTTCGATATACGATGAAATCATCCCCTCGAGTGATCGATTGACTTTCTCAGTGGGGTTGCTTTGTGGCGTGTACGGTGCGGTTAAGCGGTGTGTGATGCCGTACCTTTTTAGTTCATCGGTGAATTGTTTGCTGGTAAACTGTCTCCCGTTGTCTGTCAGCAGTACTTCCGGTGCACCGTACCTCATTACGACGCATTCTTTCAGGGCTTTCAGGACTGCCTTCGTGGTCGCCGTTCGCAGGGGTCTTATCTCGTTCCATTTTGTGAATTTGTCGTGAAATACAATAATCCAATAAAAACCTTGGGTTGATCTGGGTAGAGGTCCTATCAAATCGGTACTTACTACTTTACCGGGTCCCTCTGCGTTGTAGACGTGCATTAGTCCGGCCTTTCCCTGTTGTGACGGTTTTTGTGTTTGGCACTCCAGGCACCTACTTACGTATTTAGAGACGTCTCTAAACATTCCTGGCCAGTAATACCTCTGTGCTATCCTGTTCAGTGTCTTGGCTGTTCCTAAGTGACCCGCGTTAGGTGCGTCATGATTTTCTTTTAGTATTATTTGTTTTTCACTTGCCGGTATACATAGTTTCCACTCGGAGCCTGGCTGCAACTTAGCACCATACAGCGCTCCTGAAACCTGTTTGTGTAACTTCCCGTCCTTTACACAGAAGTCGGTGTTTCCTCCCGGGTTGGTCTGTACATCTTGTAATTTCCTTTCATACCATTCTAGTTTCTGTAGTTTTGTCGAACAGATGGGGTTCCTCGATAGCTTGTCAGCTAGGAATTCCCGCGGAATACTGGCTTCTTTCTCCGTCAACTTTTCATCTCTCTCTTTGTACTCTACTTTTGACTCGGTGGCTGTATTGTCGCGGTTCGGCTCGCGCTCTCCGGTTTTTTCCTCCGTGATTGTTAATATCTCACCTGGTATTGGTGGTTCCTGGGGCGGTTCTTGTTGGTCGTTTTGGGCAGCTGTCCACAGTCTAGTCATTCCTACACGCTTAATGAGGTCCATTCCTATTATAATTCCGTATGACATAGGTAACACGTACATGTGGTGATCCAGACGTACCCCTGCGATTGCCATCGTCAGCGGTACGCTCCTCGTCAGACAGACTACCGTACCGTCTGCGAGGCTAATCTTTCGGTCGACATGAACCCCATGTGCTGCGTGTTGTTGACACCACCCATCTATTTCATCGTCGATATATGACGACGTTGACCCTGTATCTAATAGAGCTCTGAAACACTTACCATATATCTCTACCTCCACGAATGGCCGGTCATCGGTCTCAACGTCCGTGGCTGACGTGCACGTGTTTCCTGGTCCTCTTCGGTTCCCTTGTTGTGCTCCCAGGCGGCAACAGTTCCTACTGAGCACCCCTAGTCTTCCGCAGCCACACAAAATAGTCTCCTTACCCCACTGCAGTTAGCGCTCGCGTGTCCTGGACGGCCGCAGCTCCAGCAGCACGTACTTCTATCATAATTGTAAATGTATTTTTCTCTACTTTTCGGTTCCTCCCTGCGCTCGGGTGTCTTGTTATTATAGGGTCGTTCTCCCGGTTTAGGTACTGCTAACTCCTCTCGTCCTGTACTTACTGGTAGAGTCCTGTATCGTTCCTCGGTCACTCCTTCGTAATCAGCGCAAAGACGAATTAAATCAGCTAACTCGTCGAAATCCTGGCGTTTAATGTAGAGTTTATAGTTTGCGTGCATATTTTTATAAACTCTCTTTAACTGTTCGTCATCACTCATCAAATTATATCTTCTCATCAGCGTCTGGATGTCGGTCAAATAGTCTATGAACTTCTCCCTGTAGGTTTGTTTACGGGCTATGATCCTTTCTTGTAACCTACCTTTATAATCCCTAGGGTAAAAATATAACTCGACATCCTCTACGAACAGCTCCCACGACCTCCACCTATTTTTGTTATTTCTGTACCATAGGTTTGCTCTACCTCTGAAAAACCTGGGTAATAACGGGATGAGTTTCACGTTTTCTACCCCACAGGTTGTAACTAATTCATCCAACTTCTCGAGAAACTCTACCGGATCGTTCGTAGTGTCGAACGAAATATCCCAATTCTTTACGATACTGTAAAGATTCGGGTCTCTGGAGGACTCACCTTTCACTGACATTTTTCTGGTTGTTTCACTACTCGACGGCTGTTTGGGAGGCTCGTTCCTTACCTCGCTTTTCGAGCTGTTGATCACCGACTTTACCGACTCGTCGTCGCTGTCCGATGTAATCTCTTCGATGTCCGTCAAAGTGATGTCGCCTTCTGTTAGCGACTCTGACTGCGCCTCTATGTACTTACTTAAACTGTCTTTCAACTGCGCTACGGTGAATTCCTTCTCCGTAGCCGGGTCTACAACGGAAAGTCCCCTCTGCTCTGCGAGCGCGATCAGGTCCTTTTTTCTAAGTTCTTTAAACTTAGCGGTTTCAGACATATGTACTCGGCGACTGACCGTGCGTTAACGGATTCCTAAAAAAAATATTTCATCCTTATTCCACACCACCCTGGAGTTTACAAAGTGAGTTTTTAAGTTGGGCGCCAAATGTGATGTAGCCCTGGCTAGCTAACAGCGTGAAGCGCTAAGACTGCATTGACATTAATTAGCTCGGGGTGTGTGCGCGGAATAAAGTTGAAATAACACTCGGTAATACAAAACACTCTATTTTATTGGGTTTGCATAGTCATCAAACACAGACTCTATTCTAATTGTACTAACTAGGATAACGTTTCTTGATATGTTCGGTACTCTCCACTCTGAGACGCGGTTACCCGGGCGGGGATGACGGCGGACTTGACCTCCTAGCGACGGTGATTCCCTGGGGAGAGAGACCGAAAAGCGTTATGGTGGCGGTGCGGTGCACGGGGGTTAATGTTTCGGGAGAGATGCGGTGTTGTGAGTGCGAGTAAGCGGGTGGGATATTTATCCCTCGGTGTGATCGTTCTAGATCACTTAGCAGGTCGGGATCCCGTGGGAGTGTCTAGCACTCAACGGGATGAACGGATGCACTCAGCAATACGGCCACTGCAGCGGCAGGGCTAGCGGGGTGCAAAATATGATGAATGGTGCGTGAAATTCGGGTTAGGCCAAGCGCTACAAACACAACATACGATAGGTGTACCGCTACCTTACCAGGCGCAGGTACAGCCCTCGGTACCCGGGGGTGCCTACGAGAGGTGTATCGCTACCTTACAAGGCGCAGGTACAGGTCTCGATACCCGGGGGTGCCTACGAGATGTGTATCGCTACCTTACAAGGCGCGGATACGGATCCCGGCTTCGCGGTACGCTCGCTACCTTCCCCAGGCGCAGAGCTCGGAATCTACGGGGGAGCGGTCGTGCCGCGACCTGTCCAAGGCGCAGGACACGAAGGCTCATGGACCTGGGATTCCCCGGCTGAAATCTCACTCGCAACCTGAGCAGGCTCAGAGTGAGATGGTCCAGCGGTGACGTCTACGACAGGGATCGATCGTGCGGGGTATTCGGCAGGGATAAGCCAGCAGTCAAACCACGGCGGGATAATATAGCACAACTACGTTACGGTTCGTAGTTGCACTTAAGCGGGGCGGAGTTAAAATATACATGGAGTACTTAACTTGTAATATTCCAGCGGTGGACGGAGGCCGGTGTTATTCACTGGGAGCGGCCGGTATGGAGGCACGGGTTGGCGTTCACTATATACGGGCGTTCACTATATAAAAAACTAATTATGTATGCTTTGGACCCTACATAACCTCACAACCGAGTACCAACTTTAACATTACACTGCACAGCTGCTTGAATAACAACCCCTGTAACTGTCCACTTATACAGAAAGTTAGCTCTGTAAAGTACCTAGGCGTCATGGTGGATCAGAGATTGAGCTGACACCCACACTTGGAACTTACCATGAGTAGGGTCAGAAAACTGATATGGGTATTTAAATCGCTGCGGCATGTAATGAACAAAGACATACTTCATAATATCTACGTTGCTATGGTCCAATCGGTCTTGGTTTATTGTATCTCGGTCTGGGGAGGAGCTAATAAAACGAACTTCCTGGATCTTGAGCGAGCTCAGAGAGCACTTGTAAAGGTCATGCTATTTAAGCCGTACAGGTTTCCTACGGACACGCTATACACTATCAGCAATAAACTGACGGTCAGGAAGCTGTATATCACACACCTACTTTTAAAATACCATAAAGACCTGCCCTATGATCGTAACATCCTTAACAAAAGACAAAATTACATGGTGGCTCCTACATGTCCTGTTCGTACTGCGTTTGCCGAACGTCAATATATAGCTCAAGGTCCCTTCCTCTATAATAAGATAAACCGAACACTTCAGATATACCCAATGCCTTTACGCCCATGCAAACACGCCCTGATCGAATGGTTGAAAACCCTTAAATATGATGAGGTCGAGGCACTTTTAACTAGAATTGGCTGATATGCACCTACCGGCTCTTCTGTACTCCTCCTCCTGCATGTGGCTAATATCACCGATCCCAAGGATTTTTATATATCCGTAGGGCATGTAGGAGGTGGAGACAAACGGTATATAAATCAGCCAGTAATTTTACCTACGTATAATACGCGCGTAAAAACTACGTAATACCTACGTATTGCATACCATTTCAACCAAGGCAAATGCAATGCAAACAAACAATCATTTAATTAATTATTTTCTTCCAGTTGAATTTTAACCTAACTGACATAATAAGTATTGTTGAATACCTATCTACTAAATACCACTCGCATTCACCCTTACTTTGCACGCTACTACACATACACACACTATCACGCTCACACAAACAAGTACGTCTTACACTCACAACTCAACAATCAAATAGGTATTTCTAATACCTACTTTAGATTCGGTATTTCTCACGGTAAACAATCACAGAGTCTGTTACCTACCTAACCTAACTTTGATCTTTTTTGTAATATTACGTTATATTGTTATATTATTGATAAGTTAATGTAAGTAAGTGTACCTAACTACCTACCTACTACTTTCTGTAACACACATCCTAAACAAAATGTAAAACTTGGGAAGAGCGGGGTATTCCCACTACGAGTGTCTCTGACTACTCAAAGGGAAGCCTCCAGCAACATTGTAAATAGGTTTTAAGAAAATAAAGATTTTTTTTTTTTATTTAGTCATAAATAAAGAGTGTGCAAAAAATAATGGTTGCTATCGCAGAAAGTATGATACCTTTATTTTTTTCGATTAATTAAACTGTTGTCATTCACGATCATAATTTGCTATCTATATAAATTATGTTTCAAATAAAATGCATTATTCCACCAAATGCACTTAATGACGCTTGACTCCTGATAAAATTCACCAAAATGGAACAGACTTTGAAAAGAAAAATCGTTGATGCTGCGGAAGCTATTAAGAAAAAAGTTGCAAAAATGCGTGATATTGAGACTGAAAATGCGAGTGCTCTCGAAAACTGTTTAAACTAGTAACAGGTTCTTTAAACCAGTTAATAGAAACGAAAAGAAATGATTTCAAATCTGAAAATCAAAGACACAGTTCGGACAAAACTGTAAGGTGGAGGGTTATACGAAAGTAAACGATCTGACTGCTGAGTAATAACTGATACATTTATTGATTGGACACATCATTATATGCATTGAATAGGTGACGTCAGGTTAATCTACATGAGTACATAAACTTACTACACTACACCTCCCAGGGGAGAGAAAAATAAAATGAAATGGTAGTTTTATTTTATTTATATCTAAATTAGTATGTATGAAATATTTTCTTAAATTTAAGTTTTTTTTAAAATATATATTTAGGAATTTGATTATAGAATTATTTTTAGATTATATTGCTTAGGTTCTAAATAATTTTGTCCTGTCCTTGTGGATAATATCAACTTTTCCATCTTTTATTATTTTAACATTTGGTGGTATATCCTCTATTACTCTATAAGGACCTTGGTAAATAGAATCGAACTTATTTCCTGTTTCGTTTTTAATTAATATCATGTCATTTTCTGAATATGAAACTGGATTAACACGTTGATCGTACTTAATTTTCCTTTTTTCCTTACTTTTAAATAAATTACTATAAGCTTCCTTCTGTGAGGTTTGAAGTCTGTAACGTAATTCTAAAGGATAACTGTCAACGTTGTATAAAGGATCTACTATACCTGATTTAAAATTACCTGGTAGAGTACATTTCTTACCATATAGTAATTCGAATGGTGTATATTGGGTTTCCGAATGAACCGAAGTGTTATAAGAAAAACACCAGTATGGCAACCATTGGTTCCAGTTCTCAGCATGATTGTCTGTATGGATCCTCAGATAGGCACCCAAATGCTTGTGTGAATTTTCCAGCGCACAATTACTTTGATGGTGGTAGGCTGTAGAATTCAACTGATCTATTCCTAGCAATTTACATACCTGTCTGAAGGTCTCCGACATGAACTCAGTACCTCGGTCTGTAGCCACTTGCTGAGGTATACCATACCTTAATATAAATTGATTGACGAAATTACTTGCGACTTCTTGCGAACTTTTTGTAACTAAAGGATATGCTTCAACGTACTTGCTTAGTTCACATTGTATAGTCAATATGTACGAGTAATTATTGTCGTCTCTACTCAGGGGTCCGACAATATCCAAAAATATTTTTTGAAAAGTAATTCTAGCTGTAGTGGTTATATTCATAGGTTCTCTAGTTTTTACACAATGTTTTTGCTTTTGACATTTTTCGCAACGATTTATGAACTCTTTTACATCCTTTTCTAGACCTGACCAAAAGTAGGTAATACTTTTTGATGTTGTTTAGCATGCGTCTAATACCCGCGTGGCCACTGGTAGGTAGAAGATGAAAATCATTAAGTATTACTCGTCTATCGTCTTTATCTTCAATTCTTTCAACATCTTTTAAAATACATAAACGGGGTCCGGACCAATCCTTTATATTAGTAATTGCTTTAGCTAACTTTTCTACAAATTTATTATTATTTCAATTTTTTATAAAATAAACTTCATTTACATCAATACTTTTACAAAAATTACTTAGATCTCTCGCAAATGCGTCTGGCGTCAGTTGCGATCGAGAATCAAATTTAATGTATATTGTGTTCTTTTTAGACTCATAAATAAACTCATTATCTTCTTTCTTCATTAAAATATTCTTGTTCCTACGTAGGCTTTCTAACTCTTTAGTATTTATAAATCTCATTTCTGTCAAATCCCTGGTTTTACTATGAACCTCTACGACGTTTGGATGATCAGGCCAAATGTCTGTAGGTGACACATTTTTTTTTCTAAATCCTGTGCTAGCTTTTTCCTCTGAGCTCTCGTCATTACATTCACACACCTTTCACTCATCTCTTCCAACTCGTCTGATCTGATCACAATTCTCGACAATGCGTCTGCAGCAGCATTGTTTGAACCTTTCACGTATTCTACATCAAAACTATATTCTTCTAGCATTAACCTAAATTTCATTAACCTACTAGATGGATCTTTCATTCCATATAAGTAAACTAGAGGCTTATGGTCTGTTAAGATCTTGAAATGACGTCCGTAAACATAAGGACGATAATGCGTAACGGCCCACACTATAGCCAGTAGCTCTTTTTCTATAGTCGGGTACCGCTTCTCTGCTTTATTTAAACTTCTACTAGCGAATGCTATTGGTCTACCATTCTTATTACTTAATATTCCACCGATGGCTTCGTTAGAAGCATCAGTTTGGATTACAAGTTGGTTATTCTCCTAAAAGTCTGGATATTGCAAGACTGGTGGTGACGTCATTCGTTCTTTTAACGTCAAAAATGCATTTTCACAATTGTCATCCCATACGAAAGATACATTTTTTCTACATAATTTATTTAATGGACAAGATATGTCTGCAAAATTTTTAATGAACTTCCGGTAGTAGTTGGCAAAGACAACAAATCTCTTGACCTCGTCTACGTTGTTAGGACGGGGATAGTTTTTCAAAACTTCAATTTTTTGCGGATCTGGCAACGCTCCGTCGCCTGACACTACATGGCCTAAATAAAGAATTTCCTTTTTTAAGAAATCGCATTTTATTGGGTTCAATTTTAAATTGGATTTTCGTAGCCTTTGGAAAACGTCTAAAAGATTTTTATTGTGGTCTTGTAAATTTTTACCAAAAACAATTAAATCATCAAGATAAATTAAACACTTTTCGTATGTCAAACCGGTCATTGCAATATGCATCATTCTGGAGAAAGCACTTGGACTTGTTTTCAGTCCCATTGGCATCCTAGTCATTTGATACTGTCCCGAACAGAATGCTGTGTATTTACGACTTTCTTCCTCTAAATTGACTTGGTAGTAACCTGAATTTAAATCAAGATGGCTGAAATATATTGATCCAGATAAAGAATCAATAATTTCGTTTATATTAGGAAGAGGTTATCTATCGTTCTGGATGGCATTGTTCAACTTCCGGTAATCAATGACTAAGCGCCATTTTTTATTTCCGCTTGAGTCTGTCTTTTTCGGTACTAAGAATACGGGGCTAGACCAATCGCTTTTGCTAGGTTCTATTATTCCTTCATCCAACATTTTATCTATCTGTTTTTTAATTTCCGATTTCTGGGAATAAGGCAGCCTGTAAGGTTTAACGTATACAGGTTCCGTATTAGGTTTTAAAATAATATTCTGTTCATATACGTTAGTAGCGGTAAACTTATCATTCGGTAAATAAAATACATCTGAAAATTTCGCGCATATGTTTTCTATTGCTACTTGTTCTTCTTTGTTCAAATGTTTGATGTTTAGTAAAGAAAATAACTTTTTAACTCGATCAGCATTTCTTTCGGTACTACTAAACGAACACATCTCATATTCATGTAGTGAATGAACATCAGGCTTTATGTCCCTTAAGGACAAGTCCACATTTGTCGTATTTAGTATTTGGATTGGTATTTTCCCATTGGTTGGTTTTACTATCGAACCGGCTAAAAAAACTCCTTCACATAATTCTCTAGAATAAATTACACAATCACCTTTCATACTTGTATTCATATAATGTATAGATTCGGATCTAGATGGTATGAAAAAAAATGAATCATCCGATTGATGCAACATCGGTAAGTATGCTATAGTACCTCTATCGCGCATGACTAAAGTATCTGTGTCATAATCGATCATTGACCTGTACTTCTTAAAAAAGTCGTCTACTAGTATTCCATTCGCATTTATGGGCAACGATTCAAAAACATACAACTTATGACTGTACGTCTGAGTTTCAGCTGATAATATTAATTCAACTGATCCAAGTGATTCAATTACTCCTCCGATACCTCTAACCTTAATTCTGTCTTTATAAATGGGTATGTTATGATTAGTTATATGTTTATACTCTATTGCTGAAATGGAAGCGCCTGAGTCTACAAAGAAATATAATGATTGATTGTTAAGATTCCATTTAACTGAATATGAACTTGGGTTGCAATTTAATATAATCTCGTTAGTCTCGAAAAAACTGATTTTCGGACTCAGAGTTTTCATTATTTTGAGCGGGGGTGACATTTTCTTGCATTATTCGTACATATCCACCACGGCGAATCCCTTGGTTACCTCTATTGCTGTAAAATGACCTACCTCTGCTGAAGGTAGCTCTGCTAGACGCACCGTAGCGCTGCGGGGGTGCACCGCGGTTGATGTAGTTTCCACGAGCCGATGACGGTTGATAAGACCTTTGTTCACTGGATACTCCACGTGTCCGATAAAATGTCGAGTTTTGCGTTTGCGGTGGTTGTGAGAATTGCGGCCTGGACCTACCTCGCATTTGGAAATTATTATGACCTCTAAAATTACCACGTCTAACCTGGTTTCCTCGTCGCATCGACATGACGTCGTATGAAGTCGATGGAGCTGTCACATCCTCATCGATGGCTATCTGTACGGCTTCGCTAAGGGAATCAAAATTACGCGCAGCTACTATGGTTCCCAACCTACGATTACGCAGTCCATCCGTGAAACGTTTGATGGCAAACTTCTCGTTTATAGGTTGTAACACATTGTAAGCAGCATCAGGAGAATAATAAAAAACGTGTATAAATACCAGTTTATGTTGGCCAAACCCTGCGATATGTTGTTGCTCTGATGTATGGTATTTTCTTTGCCGATCTGCGTATTGGTGTCTTAGTGCTCGATGGCTGTCGCTGGCCGTGGGCGAGGGGTTGAAGCTTCGCTTCCCATTTTCACAATTTACACCAAATTTATTTATTTAGAAATGAAAAGCTATTATTTACACGACGCGACGCCCGAGATTTTTATTTTTTTTTATTTTATTTAAAAAGTTCACCATTATTAATTTCCACTTCAAGATAGATCGATCACGCGCTCACAACCAAACCTGGCATGATCGCCATGTAAGGTGGAGGGTTATACGAAAGTAAACGATCTGACTGCTGAGTAATAACTGATACATTTATTGATTGGACACATCATTATATGCATTGAATAGGTGATGTCAGGTTAATCTACATGAATACATATACTTACTACACTACAAAACATTTTAAAATGAAACTGTTGTCAATTTTGATAAAGAGAAATCAGAGGATGAATTTGAAACTAAAGAAGAGTAAGAATCTGAAGACGAGGAGGAATGTGAAAAAGATGATAAGGATGGTGATGATTTAGAGAATTCAATTCCTACTGATGATTCATTCAAATCAATTGATTCTATACTTGACTCAAATAATGATTCTAAAGATACATCTACTTGGTCTTTTTCGACAAACAATTTTGCTGATGTATCTTATGGTGTAAGAAACGATCGAGGAAAACTTAAGATGGGTACAGCTTCTGTAAATATAGACGGAAATGGTTTTGTTAGTATATCAGGACGTAAATATACGCTCATTTATTTAATATCACGAATAACTCCTTGCATAAGGCAATTACTTTTTAAAAGGAAACCGGAAATGTCTTTGATTACAAAAGAAGATTTAATGAATAACAAAACAATGCTTTTAGATACAAATGTTCATAGGTGTGATTTGAATCCAAATAAACCTATGAAAAGCAATAAAAGAATGAAATATTTTTTATGTTATAAAGCAATTATTTAAGTTGCGAAATGATTCTACCAGTACAAACACTAGTTGACCAAGAGAAAAGGGTTGTCAGTGATGAAAAAACTTTAAAAAAATACGGATTTCATATACTGGGATGATCCTAACGAATTGGTCAAAAGACTGAAACTTTTGATTGCTTCGCGAGAAGCCGATGACACTGGATTAGACAATAAAATAATATATATTATCGAAGAACTTAAAGAGAGTGGTATCCTCGAGCAATAAAAACGTCTTCTTGAAAAAAAGTTGTCATTCTAGTATTATTTGTGGAATATTAAGGTTGTATACAATAAATGTCGATAAATTTGGACATCATGTACATAAAAGGTTACGATTATCAAATAAATTTGACTTTTCAGATAACATATTAAAAAGAAATGATAGAGGATATGAATTACAAGAAAAAAGGTTAAAAGAGATTAAATATCCTACTGAACCCGATGACGCAGTTAATAAACTTTATGTTGATATAATTGTAATAAATTTTTGTAGCAAGAAACAAGTTGAAGAGTTTATTAATACTGCTATAAAAAACGATTTTTTAAGGTGTAGAGATCAGTTGATATACGAGTTTTATACGAAGATGGGGATTGACAAAATTATGAAAGTGACTAAAAAATGAGTAAGCAGGCAATAGTGAATGAGATCCACAGGGCAGCGAGAAAAACTTACTCTCAAAGGAATTGATGATTTATGGCGAGCAGATTTAATAGATTATTTAAATATACCAAAATATAATAAGGGTTATAGATATGTATTAGTAGTAATTTATAGTTTTTCAAAATTTGCTTGGACTGTTCTAATAAAAACAGAAACTAAATCTGATGTTGCTCTTGCATTTAAAAATGTTATAATACAATCTCAAAGACATCCACATAACTTACAAACAGATAAAGGAACAGAATTTTACAACAATTATTTAAAGCAAGTTACAGATTCATTTAACATTAATCATTACTCTACGTATTCTATAATGAAGGCTTCTAGGTATAAAATTTTTGAAAACTTGCAAAATTTTCAAGCACGGGCAGGATTTGAACCTGCGACTTTCGATGTGAACAGCTATAATGAAGTAATAGTAATGAGTAATTTAAAACATGCACAGCGTAAAGCTTCTAAAATAAAAGTCAAATTTTATCCAGACGATTACGTTAGAATCAGTAAGTATAAAACTTACTTTGAAAAGGGCTATACTCCAAATTGGTCAACGGACTTATTTAAAACTAGCTGTTACCCGCGGCTTCGCCCGCGTACTCATAGAGTTTTATTAATTAGTTGTGTATTACGTATGACGACACTACACTGGAATGGTTCACTTCCTTGAAAAAGTATATAATTTGTGGTACCTGGGCGCTACCATCACTAATACAGGCTATTGTAAAATCAAGTAATGAGGCGCAAGAATGATCCTTGAGTTCTTTTGCCACTTTGCACTCATGATCACTGGAAAAGTCGATGGCAAACGACCAAGAGGTTTCAGTACAATTAGGTGGTCTCATTAAATACACTCAGCGCTCTATGTCGCCAAAGATACGCAGCGATGGAAAAGAATCCTGAATGAGAAAAATATTTCCCATCAGGGGAATTACGACCTTCAATAATGAAGATATTACGACGCTAGAAAGAAGATTATGACACATTTATAGTGTAAGGAAAAACAGGCATTTAATGTTAAAAGTAAAGATAACGTAATTTTAATAGAGACGCAGTCACTAAACCGGAAAAATTATCGTGAGTAATATGGAAGACATATCTTGATGGAGAGCGCGTATACAAAAATTGTCTTTCAAAGGGGAGGGATTTATGCTTTTACAGTGTTTCGGAGCGTTTGTTTCCAGAAGAGTGTTAAAGACATAGTACACAGCTTAATGGACACAGAACAGAGCACTATTTTAATACGCTATTGTAAACGATATTGTAAGTTTTACCATCTGGGGATAAAATGAAGAGGTTCTGAGCATTGGACACACGCGAACATGCTACATATAGCTGGCCATGAGAGAAGCACGGTTTTTCTAAGTGGACCCCCGCTACCTTTAAAGTTTGTCCCTGCGCTTTGTTGATTGTCATTGCGAAACTAAGCTTGATAGGAAATTGCAGCCTCTTGAATTGGAATGGAAGATCTGTGGGAATAATTGGGATCCGTGGTATTATTACATTTTCACCCTTGCCAACGCCGGTTAAGATGGTGGCTCCAATTATGTTCCGTCCTAGTTGTGTCACACGAAGTCTCGTTCCATTACATAATCGAGGGGCATCTAAATTTCGCATAAGCATGACTGGAACGCCTACTTTTAATTGCAGCTTATGTGAGGGCACACCTGACAACTCCAATGAATTTAAAAACTCGACGGGGTATGAAGTGCTCTGTTCTGTGTCCATAACCGTGTCTACTTGTATATAGCTTTAATTTTTTTTTAATATTCCTGCTATTTTGAAATTTTTATTACATACAAACATGCTCCAAGAAGACATGAAAGAAAGGAGTGGGTATGTAATCAAGGATTTGAAAACCTATATTAGCTCCAAACCAAATTAACTTGGGGATGGATGTTCTTGGATTGGAATTATAATAATATGAATACGCAGTATAATGATTTTGCCTAGTCTTCAATTTTCAGGACTATGGTACCAAAAAATTTAAGTTTATTATGTGTCTTCGCAAGTATACGCAGGGCAAACTTACTGTGCTAAAAATGGTTATTATTATAGAAATGGACTTTCAAATCATGTTTAACTGTAGAAATTAACTTTACTACTGTGGTAAGAAGTATCTCAAGTACATACCCACATCACCCTTAAAGCCACATTCATATCCCAAAACTCATATTCAAGAGACATTCTCATAGTAGTGCTATACAGGGTGTAAGTGACAGCCCTTCGAATACTGATTGGGTGTATTCAAACCATGAAACTGAACAACCTGCCATAGATTAAATTCTTTTTTTCTATATCCCATACAAAATCACAATCAGCTCACTGCATTTACTATGGGAATATCAGTATTCGGAGGGCTGTCCCTTACATCCTGTATATACATCTTTTTTATGTGGTATGGATGTATTCTATGCTACACAATAATCAGTTTTCCGATGGGAAAAATATGTTTTTCCGAGATAAAAAGTAACCTATGACACTCACCAGCTTTTCATCTAACTGCTTTCCAAAAAAAAAATGCTTTACATCGCTGCATGATACTCATTTATGTATGTAGTATGGATGTATTCTATTGCTAAACATTAATCGGTTTTCCGAAGGGAAAAATATGTTTTTCCGGGATAAAAAATAACCTATGTCACTCACCAGCTTTTCATTTAGCTGCTCTCAAAAAAAAAATGCTTTACATCGCTGCATGATACTCATCTATGTTCGTAGTATGGGTGTATTCTATTGCTAAACATTAATCGCTTTTCCGATGGGAAAAATATGTTTTTCCGGGATAAAAAGTAGCCTATGTCACTCTCCAGCCTCTCACCTAACTGCACACTTAAAAAACACTGCATGATATCGCTCTGTTGTAACGTGAAAGAAAGACAAACAAACAAACAAACAAACAAACAAACACACTTTCACATTTATAATATTAGTATGGATAGTATGGATTAGACGAAGCTTGTAAACATCACGACATAGCTTACGCAAATTACATAGATTTAGCTAATCGTCACAAAGCGGATTTAGAGCTATTGGACATGGCGCAGGTAAGAACTTGTTCAAAAAATGCTGGAAAAGGTGAAAAACTAGCATTCTGGTTAGTGAGCAAAGTTTTGAAAGCGAAAATCAAATCAGGTGCAGGATTCAAAAGTTTTAATCAATCATAAATAAAATTCGCGCTGACTTAAAGAAAATTTAACCCTGCAGTAAACAGTCTGCGATTAAATTTGCTTATAATTCAGCGAAAAAATATGTTTCAAAGAACAAAATACGTTTGCCACGAGTTATACCACTACCTAAAACTGGAGGGATTTTGCCGTTGATCCCCATTTTCGCTGGATTGTCAGCCTTGGGAACTTTAGCTGGTGAGGCGGCAGGTATTGCGAAAACTGTTAACGATTACAAATCGGCTCAAGAAAACTTACGTGAAACTCAGCGACATAATAAAGCTATGGAAACATTAACAATAGGAAAAGGTCTCTATATTAAACTTAATAAAAAGGGGAATGGATTATTTATAAAAACTCAAAAAAAAAAAAAAAAAAACTACCAAATCGTGCTCTTTCCAATTACGATATATTAAAGAATGCTAGAAACATACCGTTCTTTAGAGGTGTTTTTATGAGAATTTTTTTACCTATAAAGCCTAAAAGAATAGAATGTGGAATAGTTAACCTAGATAAGTCTACAAGTGGGGGGACGCATTGGGTAGCCTTCATTAGGTATAATAGGTACTGTGAATATTTTGATAGTTTCGGTAATTTAAAACCTCCTATTGAATTAATTAATTAGCTGAAGGATTGTTCAATTAATTATAATAATACAAAGTATCAAACGTTCAATACTGTTAATTGTGGTCACTTGTGTCTTCAGTACTTACGAAGTTTTTGGAAAAATAAAATATAAATTACTATTGATCATCTCGTTTTTATCTTTTACAAAATGTCTTTCACTCTGTCCATTACTGGATATCAGTCGATATTTTCAACAATCTATTCACCTCCTTTACAATTAGAGGGTGATTATGAGTGCACTTTGTTACATTTCTGTACTTTTAATTCATTTCCAAATGTAACTACAAATAATAATAAATTTTACTAAGGTAAAGATTTCGTAGAGCTGCCAGAAGGAACATATGAACTTCAAGATATTGACGATTACCTGAAAATTCATTTAAAAGATACGACATTAAAATTACATTGTAATAAAAACACATTGAAAACTTCGATCTAAAGATATACATTTTGAAAAAAGATAAAACGCTCGGAAACCTATTAGAATTTGACCAAAAAGTTTTTGAAGCAAATATATTACACGAGTCACAGTTACCTGTAAACATTTTGACGACAACACTGGTGCGAATCGAATGTGACATAATTAGTGGCTCATTTACTAATGGAAGCAAGTCATATTATTCATGAGTTTGCACCTAACGTGACACCTGGTTATAGAATTATAGAAATACCAAAAAACATAATTTACTTCCCAGTCAATCAGAATAATATTAGTTGCATAAATATAAGAATATTAGACGCTGGCAATAACTTAATCAATCTACGTGGTGAAGAAGTTCAAATATATATCCAACTTAAGAAAAATGATTATATATAGAAATTAATACTCACCATCACCGAGCAAATTCCACAGTAATTCTTGTGCAATTAAAAAAAGGAAGACCTGAACCTAAAAAGCCGAAGAATATCCGAAAACCAAAGACTTCTGAACTAACTAACGAGAACAAATTATACCTAAAAAGCGTAGGTTTACTAAAATGAATATTTTCAATATTTCTAGTACACCTACTTTTGATAACAGCATAGATGGAATCGAGTTTCATTCTTATAAACCATACGTCACCAGCTTCAACAGAAACGATGAAACGTCTTAAGCATAGGGTTGGGATATCGAAGGCACAAAAAATACAAATAATGGAACCTTTTCTGCATCTAGGTATTCCACTTGGTAATATACTCGGTTTTGCTGAAATCTACAAGAAAGTTGTTATCAATTGTAAACATGAACTTATTTTGCTCCGTAGTAATACAAATCTTAATGCTTTGAAACTCAGTACAAATAAAATTGTTGATGATATTCTTATAAATAAAATAGTTTGGCGTGTCCCGCATGTCAAAGTGTCAGATAAAGAAAATATTTTTAAAAATTTAAAAATTTACTTCGACTATTAGAAAAAGACAGACCAATTCAGGTTGCTTTCCGAAATTGAGATTTATAATATCCATTGCTGCCTATGACTACAAAGCATACATGGTCTATCAAAACATCATCCCAAATAGAAAAGCTGCGTTTTGTTGTTAAAGCATAACAGACAAACGGAAAAAAAGCGGAACTGCGGATAAGTCACAATTCGATCATTGTGATTTGCGAGATGTTAAAGTATATTTAAACTCAACATACTTTCCATATGAAAGTCTTAACATTAATTTCAATGAAAACAGAATTGCCTTATTATATGAGCAATATGCTAGATTTCAACAGTCATTCTATAACCGTGAGAGAGTTGAGCCCCTTCTAAGTCTCAAGCAATTCAAAGACCTAGCACCATTATTTGTTATTGATTGTTCACGACAAAGCGATGGTTTGAAGACGGGTCCTGTGATCAATGTGCGAGTTAAAATAGAAAGCAATAAAGAAATTCCTGATCAAACTTCAGCATATTGTTTTAACTTTAACGATAGAATAGTAGAATACAAACCGCTGAGCAGTATAGTTCAGAAAATATCATGAACGTTTTCATAGTTGATGTGCAGGGTTTTAAAAACTTGAATAATGAATTCATTATAAAGGAGTTCGCTATAGCTAGCAAGGAGCATACGCAAGTGTTTTTAACCACTTGTCTGTCACGTACCGGGAGCCGGACAACAATTTTGAACCTTAACTACCCACAATAAAATTCAAAACCAATGAAATTGTTATAGTATGAAGCGACAGACGAGTGATTAATTAAACCCCCTTTTCTTTTGTTAAATTATCTAGAAATGAAGAAAGATGGCAAGTAAGAACACATTGCGCAACCGTATAAATTATTACAGTCGATATAAATCTTTGAATCATTCTAAGTATTTCCAAATCATGAATTAGTTCCAATTTAACTTTTGTCATTAGTAACATAGCATCAAAGATGAGACTTGGGGCTGTTACATAGAATGCTGGATCTAACCTTTAGTGTTTTATACAAGTACGTTGGAATTTTTGGAAGATATCGCAGATCAGCAAGGTGTCAGATTTCAAATATTCCATTGTATAGGTATTCAGGTCTTTAATATTTAACTTCTGCCAGACTGTACATGCGTGATTATATTCTGATTCTGAAATAATTTCATCTGTCAAGCTACTATAAAACTTTTATTTCATTATAAGATTCCCAGCTATCCATATACTCGTAAGGATATACGCCTTTTGTTTTCATCAGGTTGAATATTTCTTTTTCAGGATAAAAGTGCTGTTAGTGAATAAAATCCTCATCATTTAAAGTATCTGCCAATTTTTCTAAACTTGTTCCTAAGAATTTAAATGAATCTGCAAAACGAACTGGCATATAAATTGGTTTATCTCGCCCCATAGTAAAAAAAATTGCGAATGAAGTATAGTTTTCCTTATTATTTGCAATAACACTTATATTCCAGGTGTTTCACCAAGCTCTCTAATAAACATGTAACTATCAAAGCCCGACAAATTATGAAAAGCAAAACGAAGATTGCAGTTCGAATGTGCAGCCCCACGGTACTTGCCTGATAGTTGACAGTGGTCTTTTACTTTATCTTCAAATACAATTTTACCGCATATATGACAATCATCACATTTTTATAAGCTTTTCATTTCTAATTTAGTAAAAGGCATCATCTTTAGAGGTGCGTTTAATATGTTGTGAATTTTTGACACATCCTCTTTAAGATATTTAATAAACTTATAAACACAGTCTGGACCGTGGTATGATACATATTTATTTAGAGAGTTGTCATACAAACACACAATATAGTAAGCAAAAGCAGAAGATATGTGTTTTTGAACATTTGATATTTTGGAAGTTAAGTAAGTAAGTGAGCAAGTAAAAACACTTTATTGCACAAAATAACAAATTAAAATATCAGGAAAAAAATTATTGCTAACATGCGCAAAGTCGGCCTTATCGTTACAAATGATCTCTTCCAGACAACCTTTGGGTGGAGGAGAAAGTATTGAAAAACAGAGCAGTGCGAGAGTAATCACGAAAGAAAAGGTAACTTGAATAAACGCAATAAATACAGAATACAAAACTAAGATATTAATAAACTATATGTATGATTTATTTTATAAATATAAACCTACATATAAATACACGTAAATATACATAATTTATAAATTATGTATATACATACATACATACATAAATCACGCATATATCCCTTACGGGGTAGGCAGAGCGTTAACGGCCGTTCAACGGATATTAACACCACGTCTGACAAAAGTTGGAGGGTCAATCAGATAATTGTGTATCACTATAGTGACAGGTTGTCAGCCCGTCGCCTAAAATTGCAATACACACCCTCGAGTCCCTTAGTCGTCTCTTACGACACCCATAGGTATGAAATGGGGTGATGCTATTCTAAGCCGGCATTACACGGCAAAAATTATGTATATATAAGTTATATATATACATAATTTATCAGTATTCTTTTGCAGTAATGACTCAAAATCAGCGTAAATAACAAATGGCATATCTTGAAGTCTTTCGAAATGATTAAACTGGCAAGACGGTTTTTACTCCACCGCATTTATGATCATTAAGTTTACTCTCTTTAGAAAAAATAACATGCAATCATCACAGAAAAATATTTTACCATGATGTTTTGATACTTGTGTACTAATTACTAATGACTTCCCGCTAGAGGGCGTACATGTAAACAGTGGCTCTGTATATTTATTGAATTTAAAATAGTTAACAGTAAAATTATTGTATTTTGTAGTATAAAATGTGTGTAATATGTGACAAATAATAAGTGATATTGTTAGCAGCAAATTTGACCAGCTAATTTAAACAAAATCGATGAAAACAATATAAGTGCCTAAGACAGTGATTTACGAAACAATTTAAGTACTTTTGCAATAAACGTTTAATGGAAAATGATCCTCGTTTTTAAAACATAAACTGTGTGTGATTTCATAGTCATCCGTAGTAAAAAGTGTTAAAGAAATCATCTTAATAACCTAAAAAACCCGTTGACTAGTAAATGGAATTCAAAATAATGAACTTTGGACCAAACAACAACAGCTGACCATACTTGTTTACGTGACAATCGTGCGCAAGGATGATATTGGTCTCATATTTCAATAGTTTGAGTAAGTGACGCCGTAGTCCAGCGGTCAGTACGGCTAAACCATAACTGTGACGTCAGAGAGACTCGAGTTCGAATCTTGGAAGGAAGCCTCTGAATTTTTGTATTTTGTTTTTGTATTTAATATTTTTAAATTTGTATCCAGAGGAAGCGTGAAATTAAAACACACAAGGCAATGGATTCAAACAATTTGGTTTGTCATAGGTGTAAAGACCAAATAACAAATCGCTTATTTTTGCGATGTCATTTGTGTAAGAACTATTACAACTTGGAATGCACCAACGTCAGTTCAAAACGTTTTTACCTTATGACTATTGAACACAAAGAGGCCTGGAGGTGTGAAGTATGTCTATGCAAACAAATCGCAGATGTATATGGTACAACAAACGACGTGTCCTACTCACAAAACAGGAATATCACGACTCGTAACAGAGAGATAATAAGTGTACCTACACATAATTCTTTTTCTTCATTAGATGACGATACTGAATACACATCGTTACAATCGATTCCAGAAAAGTCTCCTAGGAATAGTACTTGCCCGGAAGTTGATGTGAGCTTGGAGTGTAAAGATACAGATTTTGAAGAACTTAAAAAGAAAGTGCAAACTTTGCAGGGAAAGTTGGACTCGGCGGAACAAACAATTGAAGAATTAATTTCTGAAAATTTATCATTAAAACAGATTATAGAAAAATACGAGAGTGAAAAGCCTACGCCTAAGCCTACTTCTACAGAGAAAAAAAAGAAGTCTTTAAAGAAGAACAAGCTTAACCCCACAGAGACCTACGGGTCTACATCTAATCAGACTTGTGAAGCTTTGAATATTATTTGTGGTGGAGAAAAAAAATCACAAGAGAAGTCCATAAAACACCAAGAAAATAGTCAACAGAAAAAAGAAATTATAACATCTATTAAGAAAAAAAAGAAACAAATTTGTATGATAAGTAGCAATAATAAGAATAAAATGTTAATTACTGCGGAGCGCTTGTTGAGTGAAGAGTTTAATATTTGCCATTATTTAACACCTGGAGCAGGAGTTACAGATTTACTACAAAATATGAATTTGAAGGTTTCTGAATTAACTAAAAATGATTATTGTCTGATATTTATAGGGGAAGAAGATTTCAAGAAATCTATGAATTATAATGATTTAGTTGCCTATATCAGACAAGAATTATGTACACTAAACCATACCAATATTGTTATCTGTGCACCTACATATAGGTACCACAATTGCAATTTATTTAACTGGCGAGTGGAAACTTTCAATAATTTATTGTATAAGGACATTCAAGGACACGAGTATGCTTATTTACTTGATAGTAATCGAAACCTGACATATGACAAAAAAATGTACAATTTACAATATTTTCGTATTAATAACTTTGGTATTCATACAATATTTAGCGACATTAGAGAACTCCTATTAAACATATTTTATTACAATAATGATAACACATGCAATGTGAGCACATCCACCGAGTCCGACTACGATAACTCGGAACGAAACAGTCAAGATAAAAATTTGTTTTTTCGTCCATAAACACATTCACATACTTCACCAAAACATAGACGGCTTACTTAGTAAATCTGACCAACTCATGGTTTGCCTGACAGAATTGCAAGATGATATTAACAAAAATATCGATGTCATGTGTATAACTGAACATAATATGCCAGATGGACTTGGTAGGGACTTAGTACATATTCAGAATTTTACAATTGCGGCATCTTATGCAAGAAATAATTGCAGAGGGGGCGCCTGCATTTTGCTTAGAAATGGTCATCAATACCGTGAATTACCGGAAATCTCAAAAATCTCAGTGTGTGGCATATTTGAATGTTGTTCGATTGAATTAATTAAACTTAAATTAATAATTTTATGTGTTTATAGGTCACCCAAATATTCAAAGAAGTATTTTGATCTATTTTTTGATAAACTAGAAAATGTTTTAAGCAAAATATCAAACAAGTCACATACTGTGATACTTTGTGGGGATTTTAATGTTAACATTTTAAACAATAATAATACCACACATGATTTTATAAACATCCTTCAAAATTACAATTTTCATCTTTTGGTGAAACAAGCAACAAGGCCAATTAGCGGCACGTGTATTGACAACATAGCAATTAATAATAACAATAAATGCAAATGTGATATTTA
Source organism: Tuta absoluta (assembly GCA_027580185.1). Taxonomy (NCBI): domain Eukaryota; kingdom Metazoa; phylum Arthropoda; class Insecta; order Lepidoptera; family Gelechiidae; genus Tuta; species Tuta absoluta. The sequence goes on along the minus strand of JAQAHW010000123.1, from coordinate 25,739 downwards.
CGAATTGGCAGTATCAGACCATACCGCACAGGTACTTGAACTACCTGTCAGAAGTACTTGTGTTATAGATTATTGGCGTGTTAAAAGGAGAGACTTTAGTAGAATGAATCTTAGTAAGTTTAGACATTGTATCGAAAATATTTCATTTAGTGACATATACCATTCCAACCCTAATAAATCGTATAAACATTTTATTGACATTTTTAAATTATTTTATGACTTGTGTTTTCCTTTTAACAACGTGAAAATAAAAGCTTATAAGACTGCAAAATGGATTAGCCACGGAATTAAGAAAAGCAGTAGACGCAAACGGAGTCTGCTATGGAAATATAGATTTAAATCCAATAAATGTAATGAATTGAAATATAAGACTTATAGTAAAATATTTCAAAAGGTTATGAAACAAAGTCAACGGAATCACAATATTAATGTTATAAAAAGATCAGACAATGCTAGCAGGTCGGCGTGGCAAATCATTAATAGATCTAAACATAATAAACCTAAAGAATTTGTAAGTAGATTAAGACTCAATGACAAATTTATTGCAGATCAACAAAAAATTGCTGACTCATTTAATGATTATTACGTCAATAAAGTAACAAGGCATGCAGAGACGGGAAGAAATGTTGATTTAAACCACATTTCTTGCCTCAATTCCATGTTCATGAAACCTTGTTCACCAAGTGATATCTTGAACATAATCAGAAGTTTAAAAAATAAGAACAGTGTTGGTTATGATGATATATCAACAAAGGTCGTTAAACTAGTAGCTGATTGCATAGCTCCACATTTATGTCACATTATAAACTTGTGTATTAGTACAGGTACATTCCCTGATGGTTTGAAAATAGCTGTCGTTAAACCACTATTTAAAAAAAATGATAGGGAAGATATGTCGTGTTATAGACCAATAGCTCTTTTGTCAGTATTTGCAAAAATTTTTGAAAAAGTAATTTATAAGGATCTGTATGAGTACATGGAAAAAAAGTCCTTGTTTTCAAATGAACAACAAGGCTTTAGAAAAGAAAGATCCACAAATTTAGCAATTTTTAATTTACTGAAAGTGATAACTTCAAGTGTGGATATGAAAAATCATGTAAGCGCTTTATTCATGGACATGACCCAAGCTTTTGATTATGTTGACCATTCTGTTCTATTGTATAAACTTAATGCATATGGAGTTAGGGGAAATGTTTTAAGATTAATTGAATCATATTTACATAACCGGAAACAGTACGTTGAATTAATAAAAGTGAATATAAATACAAAGCAAGAAGATCGTTACACATCCAGTCAAAAACTTGTCAAGTTTGGGGTACCTCAAGGTAGCGTGTTGGGACCATTGTTATTCCTGATTTACATCAATGACCTACCAAGATGTATAAAATATCCCATGACACTTTTCGCTGATGACAGTACTGTAGTTATAGAATGTAATGATGCGGGCGTATATCAGGATGAAATAAATAGTACGTTGAATAGTATAATTTCTTGGATGAAGAACAATAACTTAATAGTAAATTTAAAGAAGACTAATTTCATGCAATTTCGGCAGCGTAAGCAGTGTCCTGTTTTAGATATAAATTTCAGGGGTGAAAAAATAGAAGAGGTGCTGTTTACTAAGTTTTTGGGAGTAACAATTGATAAATCACTCACATGGAAAGATCACGTAGAACAACTGTGTTCAAAATTGTCCAAATCCTCTTACGCATTGTATAAACTATCACCAATCGTTGACACAGCTACGGTTGTGACAGCATACCATGCTTTGGTTGCATCAATTTTACGGTACGGCATTGTATTCTGGGGTAATTGTACTGAGAGAGAGAGAATTTTTAAATATCAAAAGCGATGTCTAAGGTCTATGTTTGGTTTAAAGCCTACTGATAGCTGTAAGCCCTTTTTTGTTAGTTATAAGATTCTTTCATTCCATTGTCTTTATATATTTGAGATGGCTTTGTTTGTGAAGCAAAATCCTAGTCTGTTTGATAATGTTGTAGCAACAACAGAACACAGCCTGCGCCCGCGCGATACTAACAAAATACGACATCAAAAGTCTAATACGGCTCTCTTATCAAAAAGTATGTTTGGCATGACATCTGTTTTGTATAATAAAATACCAATAGAAATAAGAATGTGTAGTTTAAATATGTTTAAGAAAAAATTAAAGGAATTATTACTTAGAAAATGTTATTATACCTTAAACGAATTTTTGAATGACTCACTATAATTTTTTTTTTTTTAATTTAAACTTGACTAATTTTGATTTGAGACTTGACATTGTTTAAATTTTGCACATTGATTTGATTGATTTACCTATGACATTGTTTAAATTTAGTACTTAATATAATTTTGACATTGTTTAAATCTGTCACATATTTTATTTTAACATAGTATTTAATTTTGAACAATGACATTATTTGAGTTTGTCACTTGATTTATAATTTGTATGTCGAAAGGCAAAACATGTAGCTCTGCAATTTAACACTGACATCTGTATTCTTTTATTACTCATGTTTTACAAATAAAATATCTTTATCTTTAATTAATGGGAAGGACTAGAAAGTTGGTTTGGATCTTTAAGATGTTGCGGCATGTCGCTCCCAGAGATTTATTGAATCAAATATATGTGTCACTTGCTCTGTCTGTGATGGGGTATTGCATCTCAATCTGCAATTATTCTACTTGCAAACTATTAACGGTTAGAAAGTTGTACATTTTGGATGTTGTGCTGAGACTCCACAGGACACTAAAGTATGACACAAAAGCTAAGGATAAAAGAAGAAGCCACAGTGTTGCACCTGTTATCTTTGTGCGTACAGTGTTCGCTGGAAGACAGTACTTAAGGTTGTCAGCTACTGTTTATAACAAAATTAACAAAATACTGAACATCTATGCCATGAACTTTCATGAATGTAAGAAAACAGTGGCTGACTGGCTTATTACTAGGACATACGAAGAAGTTGAGAATATCGTAAGTGATATAAAGTCATAGAATCTGTCAAAACTATAATAAATTTAAAAAAATTAAACAGAACTCTATATACATACACACACAAATACATACACACACGCGCACACACACACACACACATACACACACACACACACACACACACACACACATAGCGGTTTTTCTTTAATTCTAATCATTAGTATTTTCTTTTACTATACTTTTTAATTATTTTTTTTTTTGTAATTTCAAAATTTTGTGTTTTTATTTTATTTTTGAATCAACTGTAACAACAAATTGTAAAGGTAACATTTTACAAGTTTATATTAGAGGAAGAGCGGAGTTCTCCAACACAGGTTCTTTTTTAGAACTTAAAGGAAGACTCCCACACTTATGTGTTTCTGTAACTTGTGAGAATGAAATAAATATATTTTGTATTTGTATTTTGTAATAAGTCTACTTAAATTGTTTATCAAACAGTAATGCGAACGTTGTGCATTTTCGATTCACAATAAATTTACAAGTGTTTTTCTTTTTTGTCGGTTTTGTGCAAAGGGCCAACTACAGTCGTATTATTTTTAAGACCATATATATTTACGCTGATATAATTTTTTTTTCAAATATTTTAACATCTAATATTTTTTTGAGTTTGCACAACTATTACTCATCAAAATCAAACAATTTTAAACGGATTTAAGTTAGGTTTATTTAAAATCCAAAATAAACACAACTTAAATCCGTAAAAAAAAATAGTTGTGCAAACTCAAGAAAATATTATGTCGACCAGTACGGACTGGCTATCGCAAACAAAATACGGCGGTTAGAGTGCATCAAGAAACGGCGATCAAGATTGTTGACATCCATGAACTTTCTAAAACGATGTCGTGATAATAACATCATCCCGGTATGTGTACGAATATCACCTAAAACGGACATACGGGGAAGCGCCAGCATTCTACGCCAGGCAAGTACGAAATTACTTTGTTCGTTAATTCAAAGCCGCCGCTCAGACGCTAGTAGAACAGACCAGCTAATCGAGGCAATATTGGATGATAATTAAATAATATTAACAGAATCAGACTGGCCGATAGTAGTAGAATTTACTAATAAACGTGCAAATCATACTTATAATCATTGTAAAGAAAAACAAAAGCAAAACTTCGATTAACTAATCTCAAAACGAATCGCAAAAATCGGTGCCGGTAGCACAAACGAAACGTCTCATTCGTCTGGAAATTCGTCACACTCGCGCGCAGTAATAAATCTGTCAAAACCTTAACCACTACAACAATCAAAGTATTAGAAAAAGGCTTGAATTTTGCACCAACTCCAGTACGTATACCAGTGGAAAAATTAATCTGCAACGTTGAGGAATGTATCTTCAAAAATAAACAACCCTAGGAGGATTCTGAAGCGATTCGCCAGGACATTTCCAATGTTCTGAGGCAAAGCAACTTACCAAAGAATAATCTTACCTGGCAAGAACTTGATGCGTTGAAGAACTTACGCAAAAATGAAGATCTGACCGTCCTCCGTGCAGACAAAGGAAACGCCACTGTCGTGATGGACACGTCTGATTATAACCTCAAAATGTCTTTGTTATTGTCGGATAAAAACACCTATAAGAAAGTGAATAAAAATCCCACTCATTCTATTTTAAAGAAAACCGAATTAGTAACTTAACATAAAGACTTGCTAAAATTATGTGAAATCATTATTACCAACCTGTGCAAAACCGCCAAAAATATATGGTCTACCTAAAATCCACAAAACGTTCGTGTTCCACTTCATTCTATAGTGAGCCAGATTGACACACCAACTTACAAGCTAGCCAAGCACCTAGCTAATGTACTATCTCAGCTTCAGGGCCAAACAAGTGCACATGTGAAGGACTCATATCAAATTGTCGGAGATCTCAAAAACTTGCAAGTAAACAGCAATGAAGTAATGGTTAGTTTTGACGTCCAATCGCTTTTCACTGCCTTTTCAGTCAAGGATTGTATCAAAATAGTTGAACGAAAACTTCGGGAAAATAACATAGCAATAGAATATGCAGAACTTTTAGAATGGTGCCTAACATCTGGTTACCTATTGTGGAATGATGAGTTCTACATACAAGTCGACGGCGTGGCTATGGGCTCTTCAGTATCCCCCTTGATGGCTGACATCTTTATGGAGGACTTTGAGGATCGAGCCCTAAGGCACGCTCCGGCTGTGCCGAAGATATATAAGGGGTACGTAGACGACACCTTCACCATCCTTCCACTAGACCAAGTTACTGCTTTTCTAAATCATTTAAATTCAATTCATCCCAATATTAAATTTACAATGGAATCAGAGCAAAATAATCAATTAGCATTTTTGATATTCTTATAATTAAAAACACAAATGATACAATCAGTCATTCCGTTTATAGAAAGCCAACTCACACAGATAGGTACCTAAATGGTAACTCCCACCATCATCCGAGCCAATTAGTTAGCTGGACGTCTACGGTGAGTCGAGACGATGATGGAAAACCAGTGAAGCTGCCGTGCTGTGACTAAGGTTGGGGCTGATGACGTAGTAGTTGGCTGCGTGCTGTAGCGGTTGATGCGTGGTTGAAGGCTGCGATGTACGAGGAGGTCACCAATATGGTGAGTGAGCTTCTTGTCGTAGCTTCTAGAGGTCGCTACAATACCAATAGAATATGTAGAACTTTTAGAATGGTGCTTAACATCTGGTTACCTATTGTGCAATGATGAGTTCTACATACAAGTCGACGGCGTGGCTATGGGCTCTCCAGTATCCCCCTTGATGGCTGACATCTTTATGGAGGACTTTAAGGATCGAGCCCTAAGGCATGCTCCGGCTATGCTGAAGTTGTATAAGAGGAACGTAGACAACACCTTCACCATCTTTCCTTCCAAGACAAAGTTACTGCTTTTCTAAATCATTTAAATTCAATTCATCCCGATATTAAATTTACAATGGAATCAGAGCAAAATAATCAATTAGCATTTTTGGTTATTCTTATAAATCAAAACACAAATGGTACAATCATTCATTCCGTTTATAGAAAGCCAACCCACACAGATAGGTACCTAAATGGTAACTCCCATCATCATCCGAGCCAATTAGCTGCCGTTGGTACCTTTTTGTTGCAGAGAGCACGCGGTATCTGTGACCCCCAACATCTAGACGATGAGCTCAAGCATGTGAGACGAGTACTCTATGAAAATAACCTGAAGCCACCCCATCAACGTCACAGAAACCGTGCCAAACCATTCGCAGTCGAACGACAACCAGCATACTTACCATACCTGAAGGGAGTAACTGATAAGATCGGTAGAATTCTGAAGCGAGCTTCAATCAAGAACATTTTCAAGCCGCCAAAGAAGATCAGCCAGTACATCAGATCAGTCAAATGCAACATCCCTCTTCAAGACCCTGGTGTTTATAAACTTGACTGTGACTGTGGACTCTCATACATAGGAGAAACAAAGAGAAATGTATCTACACGTCTAAAAGAACATATTGCTGATGTAAAAAACCGTCGTGACAGGCAGTCTGCAGTGTTTGAACATATCATGGATAACCCCACCCATTATGTCAGATTCAATAAGGCAGCAATCCTAGCGAGAGAGAAGAGATTCATTCCTAGGAATGTACGGGAAGCAATAGAAATTCAAAAACATCCGAATTTTAAAAGAGATACTACTGGATGCGAAATCTCATTAACTTGGACTCCGCTGATTACACAGCAGAAGAACCAGATCCAACATACTGTAAGACCTACTACACAAGATACGGTTTCAGCATTTTGTGTGGAACCCGGACGTTACGCTAGGCAATTAAGAAATAAGTGGCGGTAGAACAAAAACAATTTCTATTCTAAATAATGACGTCTAACACCTTAGTCATCTGTGACCACGGGCTCTGTAAAGAAAACGTAGGAATTGTAAAATCCAAAATAAACAAAACTTAAATCCGTTTAAAATAATTGTTTTATTGTGATTTTAACAACTGATAAGCCAACAGGAAATGTCATATTTTTTGTATCAAGAAAAGAGTCAAAATTCAGATAGCTCGAATTTTTGTTTCCAATGTTTTTTGCTAAAAATAGTGCAGCTATTATACAATACAAGAAACAAAACCGATCATTATTAGCTCGTTTAAGTTTGATATTTCTTGGCAAATCTATAAGAGATGAAGCCCTCAAAGGGTTATATTTGTTTATATTTACTTCTAAGTACATATTTTTTTGCAAAATGCCAGCCACTGTCTTTCTTGAAACTCGTCAACTTTAGTAGAAATTGTGCTTATGACTTTGTTGTACAATTCCTTAAAATCATAATTTTATCTGAATTACTATATTCTCTGTAGCAAAAGATTTAACTTCAAGGTTATAATTTTTCGGTAAAGTAAACTCAGCGAACAATTCAAAGTTAACTTTAATATTATCAAAAGCAGCAAGTCGTGCGTCGACAAGCTGACGAATGCGTGCACGTTGAGAGTGTAAGAAAAAGGCAGACGTATTAGTGATCGCTGTATGTTCGGTGTCCGTGCGGCCTACTCTATAGCTGTCTATGCGGTTATGGAATGCATTGCATACCTTTCCTACGCCCTCACATTCTTGAACAGAACTATTATTGTATGCTGAGCGGATGCAGTCGTCTGCACTTTTTACAGGCTCTGCTTCGTCGTCACTGCTCATGCCAAGCAGAGTCCAGCTGTCTCGTTTTTTCGTCTTCGCTGAAGAAGCGGAAGCCGACTGCTCGCGCTCCACAGACCGTTTTCGCTTTGAAACCTTGGTCTTCGGTTTTTTATTACTGAAACAATGAATAGATGCTGGTTAATATATTAAATTTATAAAACAACATAGGTACAACATAGGGTACAAGTTCCAAGTCAATATTTACCTTTTCTTTGTCTTGTCTTCTTCAGCCTTTCTTGCACGCGGCTTCTTTTTCTTCGGCTTAATGAACGCACGCAGTATAAAATAAAATAATATAAACATAAAAGCAACTTACATAGTAGGAATTTCGTCTTCTTCGGAATCCGAATATCTCTTCTTCAATCTCTCGTAGTATTCACTGTCAGACCTGAAAAATAATAACAATTAATGATAGTTTTATCGTCTATTCAATTCTTTATTTTTTTTTTAATTTTACGAACATTATTGCAACGCAGCGTATACTCGTTTTAAAAAGTAAAAATGGGTGACGGAGGGCAGTCGGCGGCGGGCGGCAGACAGCAAGCGGTTCTCACTTGGTATCGGACAATATTCCGTTTCCGAGGAAGTAGCAGTATTAAATGTTCTTCGGTTGATAGCTTGTATTTGTACTAAAAATAATGCATTGTTGGCAATTAATATTGCAAACATTTTTTTATAAGTCAAAAATTTTAAATCAAAATCTAGTCAATAAAATACATATCTGTTTTGATGTGAAACTGGCACCGCTCAAAAACCGACACTTTTTTTATAAAATGGTACGTTTTGGCATTCAGCCTTATGACAACACGTGGTTGTTTACGTTCGACAGCGACCACCAGTGGTCTTCCTCTTTTGAGTTGCAGCCGAAGAAAATAAAAAAAACAAAAGTTTGATAAAAGAATTTAAATTAGATCACTGAAGCTAAGTTTTTATTTACTTAATTGAATTTACGTTAGAGAGGAACTGACGAACGCGAAAGTGGCTTGCAACTGGCTCGATTGCGGCGCTCATTAATCGCTGATTAAGCGTCTGGACACTATGTCGCCTCGGACGTGTAATCACGCCTGTATTCCTTTTAGGTTAAGCATTTTCTGAATGATATTAATATTTTATGAATACTTTTATCAACTTAAAATGTTGTATTATACTTCGTTGCTGCATCCTATGAGATTTAATAAACCATGTAGTACGTTTAACGTCGTATCGCATCATCACACGAATTTTTAGAGATATCTAAAAGAAATAATCGAAATAAAGTAACTTTTTTGACTTCAATCAAAATTCGTCCCCTGCCCGCCAAAGCGCTCCCCGCTTGTGTCATTCGTTTTTTCGTGTGTCGCATCGTCAACACGTTCCGTAAAAAATAATATTATTTTTGTGATAAATCAAGTGAAAACTGAAAGTTTAGGTGTGCAATAGAAAAAAGATACTGTCAAGTTCGAATTAAAAGGAAATTCAGGCGACTAAACATGGAATTACACGCCAGGAAAATGGAGGTTAGTTTTTATAAAATATCATGTTCCTGGTTCTTGTTTCAATACCGCTTGGTTTTCCCTCAGTGGTGGCACGCGATGTTGTCCGGGAATAACTTTTATCACTTTCTAAAAGTAAAACCGATAAGAGTAATGAGCTCTTACGAGTATGTATAAAAGAAGAAAAAAGTAAAACCAATCTAAGGGGCCCATTTCTCGCTTCCAATACTTCTTCACGACGCGTTTCCTCAGTGGTAACACGCGATGTTATCCGGAAATAGCTACTTACTTTCCTAACGTGGTGGCACGCAATGTCATCCAGGAAGTAAATACATGGAACATGAACAAACTAAATTGGTACTTTATTGGCTTCCTAACGTGGTATCACGAGATGTTATCCAGGAAGCAGATAAGTGCATGAAACATGAAAATCTTCCAATATTTCTTCACGATGCGTTTCTTCAGTGGTAACACGCGATGTTATCAAGAAATAGCTACTGACTTTCCTAACGTGGTGGCACGCGATGTCATCCGGGCAGTAAATACATGGAACATGAACAAACTAAATTGGTACTTTATTGGCTTCCTAACGTGGTATCACGAGATGTTATCCAGGAAGCAGACAAGTTCATGAAACATGACCCCCTGTGAATGCCACAGAATACTTATGAAACATACCAAAGTAAGTACTTTTCTAATGTGGTGGCGCGTGACGTCATCCAGAAAGTAGTCATGGAACATGAAATATGCTCAGGTTGTACTTTCCTCACGTAAATCGTGAAAAACGGGCCTTCGGCTACAGGTAGGTACCTCCTACTTATGCTGTTGAAAAAGTCACCTTTGTATGAATCCCCTCCTGACGGCCGCTATTGGATGCCGCCCTACTTGGCAGTGATTTGCTGGGGCTGCTGTACCTCAAGTCGTCATTGGAACCTTCAGCTGGAGCCGGGTCGGCCTCAAGTAAAATTGTTTGTTATTCTACCTACTTCAATACCTGATCTGGGAGACGCTGGTGTTTGGAAGAACACAAATTTCATTTTATTTCTATAACGGATAAAACAATGATTTCTGTAAAATATTTAGGCTCAAAAGTGGCTGAAAAAAGAGGATTTCTTCCGAGATCTCTGAACGTTTTGGGGAAGATAGTCATAGAAGACTTGGCTACAGATCAGAGAGAGGGTTGATTGACTAGGACCCTATGTCCCGAATACGTTATAAAGCTAATTGTGCTGTGGCACTATAGCGAGGCTAGCCAGCCTATCAACTGATTTAATTATCAATACACAACTCTCTCTCTCTCTTTTCGTGTGGGACACCGAGTCGTCCAACGACCTAATATTCTTATGAATATCCGAAGTAAACTAGATCCTTCACTTTATGAAGAAACAAAGAACCGTAGGTGGCTCATCATACTTTGCTTTTTTAGACAAAAGTTAAACAGATAGGTAGTTTGTGTTTGGGAAGTTTAGATGCAGAGAGTATTGTAATACAATAATATTAGATTTAACATATTCGGTGGCAAAGTTGCCAATTATTCTTGGCAGGCGTTCAATTACATAAAGATATTTCGGCGGTACTTGCAAGATTGGTTACTTTTTCTTCTACTCGCAAAACGACGCATCTGCCTACATATGCCTGAGAAGACTCAGTGGTCCGGCTTGCGAATTAGGAAAATAACTCCGACAGACCTGTGACGTGTAGGCGTCACAGGTCGTCGGTAAATTGGGTTCGTTAATTTAAACAATTTCGATTAAATTAAAAGCCTATATTTTCGTTCCTTCCAATTACAATTCGAGCTAAGCACCACTTAGTAATAGAATAAATAGACTGGCCTTAATAATCCGGCACACACGCAGTTTGCACCAAAAGTGCCACAGTAGAGGGTAGCCACAGTACAAACGGTCACGGTGGGACTGTGACCAGACGCGACGCGTAGCTCGTCGACCGAGAATGCAGCGGCGACGCGTAGTTTGTCGCCGGGTAATGCAGACTTGCTGGTAGGTACCAAGCGCTTAGGTACAAGAGTAGGCTTGTCCTAAGCCGTAACTTGGATCTGGAATTCCCAGAAGAACAAAGACTTTAGAGGCCGTTCTTCATTCCAAGATCTCTGTGCCGATGGATATTATAAGGATAGTCTAGGTATAGGTATTAACTGCTTTTACTTTTTAAAACACTAAACGAGCGGCACAGAAATCTTAGAGATTTGCTTACAAGAAGGTTAGGTACAAGGTACATCCTATACAATAACGATGAAAACTCACCCCTGTTATGGGATCCGAAACACTCACAAATGAAGAATAATAATATAGGAACCCAGAATGACTTTTATTCTTCCACCGCGTATGTAGTTAGCGGAAAAGATTTGTAGAAGTAGAACGTGCGCTCGCGACGAGCGGTTTTAGTGTATGGTCAACGCGTCGGGGTCAAGAAAGGACGCCGAAGCCGTTAAACTAGTTTTTAACTAGTGATATGCTAGTGGCCGGTGAACGATTACCGATTCGAGTCGTAAAGATCTTTCATTGTTATCGATATTAGTAATTTATGTATACTTAGTAGTATTTTTGATTCTAAATAACGTACAACGTTACAGTACCCCGCCGAAAAGACGAAGGATTTTTGCTCCTAGAAGAAAAAATCCGGCTGAAAATCTATCTTACGAGAACACAACATCCTTCCACTTACGTACCTCAACTTAATATGCATCCTCAATCACACCAAACCTTACAACAGAGATGATATTATAGAAATATCACTCACCTTACAACAGAGATGATATTGTAGAATATCACTCAACACACAGAGTTTTTAAATACATTTTATAAAAGTAAAAACTCAACGAAAGATAGAAAGCTGACAAAATATTATTCAAGCAGCAGAAGTACTAGTCTTTGTAGTTAATTAATTTAATATCTTTGATATGCCAATATCCTAGAGAATTGCCGGTAGAATCAGCAAGCTCATAGAGAAGTGGTGACTTTTTACCTATAACTGTGCACTTTTTTTTTTATTTTTTATTAATGATGGGTTTGCTCTTGACTCTAGTCTAGGTCATAGGACAGAGACAGAGTCCAAGATGGAGCGAGCTCACCCAGAAAAATTACTTCACAAATTTAGGTGCCAGTTTTTTGTTGAAATATTTATCTTTGTCGCTCTGATAAAATGTTCTTTTCCACACAGTATCCCCAACATTGAACTCAGCAGTTCTTCTGCGTAGGTTATAAGAAGTGCAGTTCTTAGCATGCGCCTGTAGTAAGGCAAGTTGCACTTTGTCAAACACACTTGATAAAGCACCAAGGTTTACAGCATAAGGATCACGAGGCTGGTAGATAACCTCGTCATCGAATTCGGCATTAGCGTAAATAGATCCGCAAGTAATCAACTCACGACCGTGGACAAGAAACGAGGGCGAGTAGTCTGTAATCTCGTTAACAGAGCAGTTTAAAGCAAATTGTATCTTAGGTACAAGAAGATCCTATACACGCTGATCATCACCGATGAATGTAGAAATCGCGGTCATGATCGTTTTGTTATAGCGCTCTACAGTATTTATGTGAGGACTATACTTGGGCGTGAAATGTATGTTAGGGACTTTGTATTTAGCAAGCATCTGTTTTAATGTCGCGCTTACAAATTGTTTACCATTGTCCATTAAAATAGTAGATGGTATTCCATGAACCAGCAAAACATCCTCTTCCAAAATCCTAGTAATTATTTCAGCAGTAGCCCGTCTGATTGGGAATAGTAAGCAATACTTGCTAAAACAACAAGTAACCACAAAAATATAGCAATTTTGTTTTCTAGTTGGAGGGAGAGGTCCAACGAGATCTACGCTGATCATTTGAAAAGGCCTAGAGCAGACTTTAGGATCGCCCATTTCACCTAGTGGAGAATGAGTTTGGTGTTTATGAGAAACACAGATGTCGCAGGATGTAACTAGTTTTACTACATCTGAATACATACCCGGCCAGTAGTAGTTCAAGGCAAGGCGTCTGTATGTTTTAGCGACACCGAAGTGTGCAGCGGTTGGAACAGCATGGTTTTGAAGAATTATTTCCGATCTAGCCTCAGATGGAACTACCTCTTTCCAGTGGAAATCGTCTTGTAAGGTACATTTCGCCTTCATAAAGCGATATAAACGTTTGTTCTTCACCATGTAATTTGGGAATGACGTAAGACTAGATTGGCAACCTTGGTAGATGTTTCGATACCAATCGTCAGTAGTAGAAACTGGGTCATAGTAAGGCGTAGGTGTAGAATCTATAGCAGATATACGACTAGCGCGAGACAAAGCATCAGGAATAACATTGTCGATACCACGGCGATGTTTCATGTCAAAATTGAATGCAGAAAGACGGACACCCCAGCGCGCAAGACGCCCAGTTGGGTTATTTAGATTCAGAAACCATTTTAGAGTAGAATGGTCTGTATAGACCGTGAACTTATGTCCGTTATCTAAGTAGCAACGCCAGTGTTCCAAAGCAACCAGAACTGCTAGAGCTTCGCGTTCGGTAATGCTGTAGTTCTTTTCTTGAGCAGATAATGCTTTACTCATATAGGCAATAGGATGCTCAACACCGTCAATAGTCTGGGTCAGCATAGCACCGACACCGTAGTCACTGGCATCAGTATGGACTTGGAAGGCCTTATCAAAGTCCGGGCAAGCAAGAATCGGTGCAGATATCAAGCATTATTTTAGTTTAGTAAAGGACTCTTCCGCCTCTTTCGTCCAAACAAATCCGCCAGACTTCTTAGTTGTCGAATTCAGTTTATTAAGCGGACCAGCAATAGAGCTAAAATTAGGTACAAAACGACGATACCAGGATGCAGTACCAAGGAATCGTTTTACGTCTTTTTTATTTGCAGGAGTAGGAAATTTTAGAATAGCGTCGACCTTACCAGGATCAACCTGTAAACCCTTAGAATTGACAACGTAGCCAAGATATTTGAGTTCATTGCGAAAAAACGTAGACTTTTCTAGATTGATGGTCAAGTTTGCCATCTTAAGTTTCTGTTGAACTTTAACAAGCATACTAATGTGAGACTCAAAGTCTGGAGTAGCAATCACAATGTCATCCACGAAAACGAATACGGAGTTCTCAAATTCAGGTCCATAGAAGAGACTGTCAACAAGTCGTTGCTGAGTGGCTGGAGCATTGGTGAGACCAAAAGGCATGGTTACAAATCTGTAAGTACCACGAGTAGGAATATAGAAAGCCGTCTTATCATGATCTTCTACTGCAATCGGAATCTGCCAAAATGCTTTAGAAAGGTCAATACTAGTTAGATATTTAGCATTCTTCAAATTATCTAAGATTGAAGAAATATAGGGCAATTTGTAGGCATCCTTCTTAGTTAGAGAGTTCAGCTTGCGACTGTCTAGACAAAAACGCATGGATTCATCCTTTTTCTGAATTAGTAGAACCGGAGAAGACCAGGGACTCTCACATTCTTCAACCACACCCAGTTGTAACATCTCGTCGAGCTCAGAACATAATACACGAATTTTCTCAGGAGACATTCGGTAGTATCTTTGTCTAATAGGTGGCGAATCGCCAGTATCAATGCGATGAGATACCAAGGTAGTACGACCAAGACCGTGTTTTTGTGTCGAGATGTCCTCAAATCGCTGAATGATGCTATCAGCAGCAGTGCGCTGATAAAAAGTTAGTTCGTCATAGGAATGAACCATTTTAGGTATTGCAGATACAGCTGATATTTGATTTTTAGTAGTTGTAGAAAACGAAATAGATTTCACAAATTTAGGGAAAAGACCAAATTTATCCCAGAAATCAATGCCTAGGATCATTGTAGATTGAATTTCAGGTATTACATAAAACTTTAGTATATGCAATTGTTTCTCAAAGGAGATTGGTAGTTGGATGTAGCCAATAGCAGATAGATTTTGACCGCCAGCAGCAGTAAAAGTTTGTAGCTGATCACATTCTTGTAGTGTAAATCCATTATCAAGAAAATGTTGATGGAAGTTGCTACCTAACACGGATACAGCTGAACCGGAGTCGAGCAAACCATAACATTCCTCATCGCGAACCTTAACAGTAGCATAAGCTCGCTCATCGTTAGTAGGTTTATCATTGATGATTGACGCAATAAAATAACCAGAAAAGAAAACTTTAACTGTATTCAACCAGTCATTCCAATCGCCTTTCTCAAATTTAGGTAGTTCATTGCGACAATCATACATAACTAGTTTTTTTGAATTGTTAGCTTTACAGACAGGACAATTCGGATAAATTACATTTTTCTTGCCGCATTTGAAACAGATCGGGTAGCGATCTTGTCTGCACTCGTATAGGGAGTGGCTAGAAGAACGGCAGCGAGGGCAGAATTTAGGTCTATTGCTAGATTGAATAGATGCAACCGGAGAAATCTGCGATTGCGAATTGCGTTCAAACGATTTATTATTTTTGAATGGTTGACTTTGCTCGCTAGAACCATTACTGTTAGCATTATATCTGTTGAAGTTGGAATTGTAGTTCTTGTAGCTAGAATTGTATTTGTTGTAGTTAGGATTGTTATTCTTTTTGACAAATTTATTTTTGACTTCAAGTGGACAATTGAAAGCTAAGTCAGGTGCAATTGTGTTTTCTGAGACTTTAGGTGGCTCATGAAACTGAGAAATCATGCATTTGATCTTTTCATAGTTCTGGCAAACAGAACGTAGATCAGAAATAGATTCTGTGCTAGAGGGGTTTGAAGATAAGACATTAGCGTAGCAGGGTCTTATGTTATGAAGCAAAATTTGAAGTTGCTCCTTCTCCGAGATCGGGTCTATTAATCTAGCGAACATCTGAGACATTATAGCCAAATATATTACAATATTTTCTGATTCGCCTTGAGTACGACTGTTTATTTCCTTCAATAGCCTGTAGTCATGATTGAACAGCAAAAAATCAGCAATTAATTGTTTTTCAAGTTCTGCCCAGGTATTTATAGTGTCCTTAATACTACGGAACCAATGCTTAGCGTTCCCTAAGAATAGCTGCGGAGCGATTGATAACAGTTTATCATTAGAAATGTTTTTAGCAACACAATACTCTTTTAGATTTTGTAGAAAAACTCGAACACAACCTTCACCGTTGAAGTGAGGAATTCTGCTATCCCCTCCATGATCACAATTGACGACAATTGTAGGTAGGTTGCCGGCAGTTGATGTTTGAGGTTGAGGAGGTTCTAGTTCCTTTTTTAAAGCGTTCAATTTTTGTTTGTTCGCTAAAAGCGTTTTAAAAGTTGTAGAAGCTGAATTGTACGAAGAAGTGCTAGCAGCGTCAGTAGCAGTAATGCGATTAAGCCGATAGTAAATATGCGCGCTGAGTGCACGTGCTCGCTCGAAAGGGCTCTGTTCAAATTTCTCCTCTAGAGATTTTATGCGTCCTGCCAACTCTTTTACAGAATTAGATACCTCACTCAAATCAGTAGTAACATCGAGACCAGACTCTGCGATGTCCTGGCTAGGAAGCGTTGGTACAATTTAGCTATTTGTCTTTTTAGCTCAATGACATTGGACGCAGGTTCAATGCCACGAATTAGAATTTCGTACGGTAGTTCATCCTTGTTCAAAAGAAAATATTTGATAACCGGTTGAGTGTTCATCGTTAGAGTAGCAAATAAGCAAAATACAGTAGTTAATAATGCAGTAGAAACAATTATAACATACAAAATCAGTTGGTGCAAAATAAACTTATCCCAAAAGTGGGTTCACACGAAAATTAAATAAGCGGTAGATGCAAATTAAAATTTAGAATAAGATGGCAGTTGAAAATTAAGTTACAGTAGTACTATATGAATAAAAGTTGCGAAAAGAATTATTTTGTCAAGCAGGCAGTAGCAAAAGTAAAAATATTATATTGCCTGTAGTTAATGTAGTAGTTGTATAATAAGTAAAATAAAAATATATCAAAATAAATGCCTTTCGCAAGAAATTACATAGAAGAAAAAAGAAAAGGAAACCAGTGGCAAGTTGGACACGGTAAGTAGGTAGTTAGGTACTGAACCAAAATTGCCTTGCCCACTGTGAGACTTCAGATAGATTATCTTTTGTGCTAGTAGTTTACTGGTACCCACGCCCTTCAACCGAAACAGAAGACTAGGCAGTAGAAATAGGCGTGGTGGTGGTACTACCCCAGGCGGGTTTCGCACAAAACCCTACCACCGTTTAACAATGGTAGAAAAGTAAATGGAAGGTAGATAAATATAAGAAAATAAAATTACAAGTGAGAAGAAGAAAAAAAAATTGCAAATCTTTACAAATTAAAAAAAAACAAAAACGAAAAGGTGATAGAAAAAGAAAAATAGAATAAGAAGAAAGCAGCCGAAGGTCACCTTTCCGCTTACAAGGTATGGCCGCCGTGCAGTGCTAAAAAAAAATAAAAGTTAGTAGGTATACCTAACAAGAAAAGTAATAGGTCGGAACGCAAAAAACCACGGAAAGGGCGCCACTGTGACGTGTAGGCGTCACAGAATAGAGGTAGGTAGATTGGGTTCGTTAATTTAAACAATTTCGATTAAATTAAAAGCCTATATTTTCGTTCCTTCCAATTACAATTCGAGCTAAGCACCACTTAGTAATAGAATAAATAGACTGGCCTTAATAATCCGGCACACACGCAGTTTGCACCAAAAGTGCCACAGTAGAGGGTAGCCACAGTACAAACGGTCACGGTGGGACTGTGACCAGACGCGACGCGTAGCTCGTCGACCGAGAATGCAGCGGCGACGCGTAGTTTGTCGCCGGGTAATGCAGACTTGCTGGTAGGTACCAAGCGCTTAGGTACAAGAGTAGGCTTGTCCTAAGCCGTAACTTGGATCTGGAATTCCCAGAAGAACAAAGACTTTAGAGGCCGTTCTTCATTCCAAGATCTCTGTGCCGATGGATATTATAAGGATAGTCTAGGTATAGGTATTAACTGCTTTTACTTTTTAAAACACTAAACGAGCGGCACAGAAATCTTAGAGATTTGCTTACAAGAAGGTTAGGTACAAGGTACATCCTATACAATAACGATGAAAACTCACCCCTGTTATGGGATCCGAAACACTCACAAATGAAGAATAATAATATAGGAAGCCAGAATGACTTTTATTCTTCCACCGCGTATGTAGTTAGCGGGAAAGATTTGTAGAAGTAGAACGTGCGCTCGCGACGAGCGGTTTTAGTGAATGGTCAACGCGTCGGGGTCAAGAAAGGACGCCGAAGCCGTTAAACTAGTTTTTAACTAGTAATATGCTAGTGGCCGGTGAACGATTACCGATTCGAGTCGTAAAGATCTTTCATTGTTATCGATATTAGTAATTTATGTATACTTAGTAGTATTTTTGATTCTAAATAACGTACAACGTTACAGACCTGTCAGGGGAAGCTGCAGGCTTGCATCATGGAGGCTCCAGACTGCCGTCTCGTTAAGCGTGCATAGCTGGACCGGGGCGCGCTTCCCTTGCGCAAGCGCGCATCTATCCTGCGCCATACAGCCTGCGATAAAGAGGCGTCCGTGGCAGCTCTCGCCGATAGAGGTAATAGAGGGTGGCTTTGGCTGTGTTCAGCATTCATTACACAAGATGTGTTATGTTGGATTCTATTCAGAATCTGCATCTAAGCGTATTTCACATACTTGTCAAAATTCAAAAAGCAATGAAATTTTACCCTTTCAAAATTTTAATTTTAATTGGGGTTCAAGTGAATGTTTAATTGCAAGATATTCACCAATATCGGCACGGGCTCAAAACGGTTGACTAATGACTCATGCCTGCTTGATGAAATGGATCTTTAAAGTTGCTTCCTTTTTAGTAGGTACCTATTCATAAAGTTAATAGAAAGTGAAGTACCTTCTCTTTCTCCTCTCGTGAGGACTACCGCAAACCAAATCAGATGTGGTTTGCGATTTTGTTTTAATTGAGTAAGGTACCTACATGTTTAATATGCTGTCTGTGTTCAGCTTTGTTCGGTTAGTATTAGGTTAATGAAACCTGTGGTTACCTACTTTTTGACGCAGTAAGGGCCACCGTTTGGAGGGATATTCAGATAATTTATAGTATAACTACCTATAACCATAACTGTTATGTATGGGACTCGAGGGTGTGTATTGCAATTTTAGGCGATGGGCTGGCAACCTGTCACTATAGCGATACACAATATTCCAAATAAACCCTCAAACATTTGTCAGACGTGGTGTAAATGGCCGTTTTTTTGCGGCTGTTTACGCTCTGCCTACCCCGCAAGGGATTATAGGCGTGATATGTGTGTGTGTGTGTGTTATGTATGCTCAAATTTTGTAAAACGTATTTTTTGTCCTTTACTTACTGAATTCTCAAAATGTAACTTTCGAATTTTCTTCTGAGAAACCCAAAAAGTATTTTGACCTCGTTTCATATTATTTAAACATAATCAAAGATCAAAGTATGAGAGTTTGCCAAGTTCGTGAGATAGAAATTTGACAATGCACCGGCTTGTCTATAAATAACAAATTTTAGTCATACACAAACGTTAAGAGAATAAATAAATTAATGGACCTTACTAGAATGTCTAAACTATGATGCTGAGGTAAAAATTTAATTTTACTTCATGGTGATATTTTGTATGGGTTAAAATTATATTTGAATACTTTTAATACAAACAAACCTATACGGTTTTGTCGTTTTCAATTAGAGTTCATCATTGTTTGTGTTTTACATGGGAAACATTAGTTAAGGGAAAACTGTGGGCAGTCATTGATCACAGGTAGAAAAGAGAATTATATTTAGAAAGCGGTTGTTTGTAGCGAGATAAATTCTTCAATATTGTTACGCATTGGTAATATAATGTAATGTAATAACACAGATGCCATTTGGACTATAAAATTAATTAACAAGTGAGGCCTTGCGGTGACACAAATAAAGGGGGATTCTCTTTTTTGCGTGAACTCGTCGATTTATGTTCAAACTTTGTGTCTTTGAATCGAGGTCCAGGTACATTTGCAATTTTCGTATTCTAAGATTATACAAACATATTTTTTCTTTTTTGCTTTACCCCCATTTTTCAGTAATCCTAGGAAGTCAATTGAGGACCGAGCAACTGCCATTTTAGTAACACGCTATTGGCCTGTTCTACCTTGGTTTGGTATCCACTTGTAATGATCCTGCCAATATCTTAGATACCAACTTAATCCTAGTCAAGACGAAAGCATATTGTTTTCTCCTTCTAAAACAGCTCATCTCATATGGCAAAACTTTACCCAGGTGTGCGCGGATTTATCAAAAAAGCGTGCAACAGTCATTAAATGGATGGTCATTCAGTACCTAATGAAAAAAAAAACTATAACATAATACAACTAACATGCTGTTGTGTAGGGTAGGGTAGTAGACAATGAACCGGGTTTTTGTTAAATGCTCACAACTTTTTAAACAAAAGTCCTATAAATATAATTTTTAAATACAATAACTCGTAGACTAATTAAGAAACTCAATTTAACGATCAAAATATCGTAACAGAAAGTTTAATGATAAAAACTCATTTTTTTAAAAAAGTGCCAATTGGTTCAATGTATCCACCTATGCGGGAACAGTTAACCGGGGGGGTAGGATACATAGAGCCATGTAGTATACTGTGAACCATCTAATGAATTGTTCATATATAAGATTGTTTTTTAGATGAATTAAAACAAAAAAATAAATGTATTATGTTTATTATGGCATGTCTTATTGTATTCTAAGATTTGTGACTACTTACTACTAACCTAATTATAAATGTAATCAGTCCAATATTTTCACAGTGCTGTCCCTAACTGACAAAGCACCAAATTAAACACAATTGTTGACGAAAAATATAAAATGACTTTTAATTCTTATATGTGATGGAAAAACAATAGAAAATCATGCATTAGACAACTAACACCATAATATCAATGCTTTCTCTGAAAATAATTGAGGGAACGACATTAGTTATTGTTCTCGTAAAAAAATTATTAAATATTTAATAAATGAAACCAGTCCTTCCATTTAATCAAATTAAACAGCCATTTTCTGATGCTGGTAACAAAAAAAAACATCATCTTCTTTGCAAAAAATAACAAAATTAAATGATTATTGATGGCATAACATTATCGCCTTTAAAAGAAAAGAAAACAATCATAAAATAAACTCTCATTTGAGTAAAAAAAAGGTTTGAGATCAATCAGTACCGTAAGCTAATAAGAGTAATATTTTAACAATATAATTAAACAGCCATTTTCTGATGCTGGTAACAAACAAAAACATCATCTTCTTTGCAAAAATTAACAAAATTAAGTAATTATTGATGGCATAACATTATTGCCTTTAATAGAAAAGAAAACGATCATAAAATAAACTCTCATTTGAGTAAAAAAAAAGGTTTGAGATCAATCAGTACCGTAAGTTTATACGAGACATGTCGATAGGGAACTTCAGTGTTGTCTTACGACGGCTGGTCCCTTCAAATTTGGGAGCGGGTAAAATATATTTAATATCCTGTAAGCTGACTCCTGCAGTTTCAATATCTATGGGATCGATAAACTTCTGTTTAGCTTTGCTTTTCAATTTTAAATATGATACAGAGAAATCAAAGTCATCGTCATCATCAATTATCTCCAATATTTTAGCAATATAATAAACTTTGTCCTTTTTGGACGTAAAGACAATAATCACATACTCTCCTTCACGCGGATCTCTGGATAACGGTGGGAAATTATCATCTAACATTATTTCTTCATCTTCGCTAATGCTTATATACCTTTCACCTCCAGAAGAAGATCCACTCGCCTGAAATTCTTCATCACTGTCGTCAGATGTTTCTACATCTTTGGACAAATGTTTCTTGGGGGGTTCCTTTTCTTTGAAAAGATCCTGCTTAACTTTTTTAACACCCAGTTTAACTCTTTTGTTATCTTCTTTCTTTTTCTTATTTTTTTTTTCTTCTATGGCATTTTTTTCTGGGGTATCGGTAGCGATTATACTCTTTCCCAGTTTTCTCTTGGAACCTTTGCGTGGTTCTGCTTTAATAGCTGGCCGGAACATTTTTGGGGATATGAACTTTATTGGCAGATTATTTATAGCATTTTGGCATTGGGGGATTGGAGGATTGCTCGGTGACAACTTAGATGACGAGGGTGGTTCTGTTTTAATAGCTGCCCTCAGTTTTGGAGATATAAATCTTATCGGCATGTCTGCCAAAGGTTTTCGAATTGTTATTGTATTATTTGTAGATGATGAACTTTCACGTTTCATCTGCTTATTAGGAGTTGATTTAGATGTAAGATTTTTTGCAGCGTTTTGGCATTGAGGCATTGGAGATTTGCTTGGTGACAACTTTGATGACGAGGGTTTTGTTTCTGGAAATGAAATTTCTCTTTGTGACAGTTCAGGTGTTGACTCTCTTATTGGTATTTCACTTGATAACAACAAAGATGTTGGTGTTGCCTCTCTTACTGCGTCTTCTTTGGGTCTTTTTGGCATTCCTTCATTATCTGTCCCATCTATTTCGTCATTATCTATGGGTTGAGGTTGTGGTGCGTCTACTTCGGGTCTTTTTGGAATTTCTTCATTATCTGTTTCATCTATTTCGTCATTATCTATGGGTTGAGGTGGTGGTGCGTCTTCTTCAGGCCTTTTTGGCGTTTCTTCATTGTCGGTCCCATCTATTTCGTCATCATTTATGGGTTGAGGTGGTGGTCGGTCTGTTACAGAGCTTGGTAAAAAGTCAATGTCCGTGAAAATGGTGTCATCAAAGGGAAATATCCCGCATTTTTTGAAAGATTTTGTAATATTCATGGGAGTCATAGATTTTAAATAAGCTTGGCTTACACAATCAGCGACATTATAAATTGTGAAATTTTTACCAGGATTTTGCATTAGCCACGAATCCACTGCTGAATTGTAAAAAGCTTTGAACGGGGCATGCAGACCGACATCCAGAGGTTGCATTTTGGCGGTCGTGTGTGGATGCAATGTCAATATAGTTACTCCTGATGATTTCGCTAATTCTAGAGCCTCTACGGACAAGTGACTCTCATGATTGTCCATTATAAGGAGCGCGGGATTGGTTATAGAGGCTGATGAGTGTTTAATAAAATGTCTCATGACGTCAACAAAAATGTCGGAGTTCATCCAACCTGATGCTGCAGCCAGCCCTAAGGTCCCTGGGAGAGCACCACGCGTCATGTGATTTTGAAACTTCTTCCTTGGGAATACCATCGCTGGGGGCAGTGCTTGTCCGGATGCACTTACTATACAGCAAGTGGTCACCAATGTCCCCCGTTCACCACTTGTTATTTTGCAGGTACTTTTTCCTTTTTGTGCCACTTTTTGAGGGCGTTGGACGGTCGTTGTAGCGGTTTCATCCAGGTTGAAAATTCTACTCCCGTCAGAAAAGGATGGATGGCGCTGTAGAACTTCTTTTAAATTACCAAAAAAGTTGTTGACATTAGTTTTGTTAAAAGAAGACGCTCTGGCTAAGCTGCAGGCTTCTGCTTTTTTTACCGATATATCTGGATGACGGTGTTTAAAAGCCTGCAGCCAGTCTTTACCAGCCATCTTGTTAGTTTCCCACGTCGAAGGCATTTTGATGTTGTTAATTTTTGCCATTTGGAATGCTACTTTTCGGAATTCTTTAGATGAAAGTCCATAAAATTTTTGTGCACATTCGATAGCATATTCTTTTAGTTCATTTTCCTGTTCAGGTGTGAAAACTGAGTTTACTTCATAATTTGGAACAAGTGAACAAGTGTCATCTTTAAGATATTTAATTACATATCGCCTTAGAGTTGGATAAGGGATATTATATTCTTTGGCACTTTTTCTGATGCTAAATCCGCGAAGGTGATGATCTATAGCTTGCTTCATGTCAGCAGCTGTATGAGCGCCTTTTTTTCTTTTTTCCCTTCCTACTGCTTTTTTACCCATCCTAAAACAAAATATAAGCAACTGTACAAATATATACCGGTCAAGAGTGAGCTGATCTTGCACACGAAGGGTTTCGTACCATCTTACAATATTAACACATCATTTTGTTCTATATATTACAGTTTTTACGATAAGGCTTTTACAAAATAACATATTAATAGGATCCCATTGACTTGGTACCCTTTGGGTACGGAACCCTAAAATGCAATTTCATAATGTACACAGGCATACTAAACAACATGCAATTAGAAAATGTCATTTAGAAATTAAATTTGTGACTCGGAAACAATGAACCGGTTCATTGTCAACTTCAAAAGAATGGCTCTCTGTTTCCGGACCCCCCTTTTAAAAATTTGAGGTTTTGAAGGTCGCGTGCCAAGCGTGTTATTCGAATAGAAATATTGCCAAAAGAAGCGTAAAACACGAAAGAATCTACACAATAAATGCAAAATATGCTAAAACCTCATGAAATAATGTAATACAAAAAGTAATTACCTGTTTTTTTTTTACTTTTTGGCCACAAAAACACAAAAACAGGGATTGCGCAAGATTCCGTGTCGCGAGCTCGACGGTGACTGGAGAGGAACGCGCGGGGTAACGGGCGGCTTTGTATGTGTGAGTTGCACGGTTTGGCAACGTCGCATTCCGCGTCTACCTGTGGTGGCTCTCTGTCGCCGCTTGGTTCATTGTCTACTACCCTACCCTACACAAAATAACACATTTTCTTTTTATGTACACTTAGTCGCAGATTTAATTTAATTTAAAATTATTTTAAGCTAATTTATTGGTTGCCATTGCGCTACTTTACAGTGGTATATTGGACATATTTTGTTCAATATTTGTCTTTGATATTCGGAGCTCATTTGCTCATGATTTTGTTATTCGGTTTTTCTAAGTGCCTTTGGGTTTAGGCCAGGCCTAATCAATTTAAATATTAGCATTCCTTCTTGGACAATATCCAAGCGGATCTTTATTATCTTAAAAGCTTGTACCTTTTCTCGCATTTATAGACGAGACATTGTGTTCGATGTTAACACTTATTGTGATACTAGCATTGCTGTAACTATGGATGAACGTCCAAAAGCTGTTTCTTCTTAATTGACTTTGCAATGGATAGAGCTGTAACCGGTGCTGACGGTGGGCCAGTGTAACTACTAAAACTGTCTATTCATAATATTTCCACTAAACTAATTAGACAGAAAAACTGACTTGAACAAGTGGTATTGATATTAGTGTGTGAGTGTGCTCGTCATACTCACACCGCACCGCTGCAGGTCAACGCGCCACGCAGAGCCGTGTCGGCAGCTGCTCGCGATTCGCGGCTCCTCTGTGGATGTCATCCAGCGCGCGGCGAGCTGGACCGCTCTTTTCTTTGCTTAGCTAATTTTGATTAAGAAATCTTTTGTGCAGTATTTTTCATGTTCTTACATAAATGAACACTTTGTTACATTTACCTACCTATTTTCTAATTGTGTATGTGAATTTAACTAAATGGTTATTATACTATGACATTAAGTATAACATACAGTTAAGTACAAACATAGGTACATGAAATGTCTTTGTTCAAGTAGTGTTTGCAAGTCATTCTGCAATACTTAGATCTAAAGATCTACATGGTTTATTAAATCTCATAGGATGCAGCAACGAAGTATAATTTATGGTTAATTGAACTTACCTAAGTGAATTTCAACCAAAATTATACGAGTTGCTG
>JAQAHW010000122.1:0-98546 GCA_027580185.1 Tuta absoluta | reverse complement strand
AAATCTACTTCGGCACGTAGTTCAGCAATAGTTTTCTGTGAGCATTCGAATTTCCGCTGAAATTCTTCCAGCTTATTCTCCAGGTTCTTGACGTCCCTTAGCAGCCGGGTAACATCCTGCTGGTCGAGCGCGTTGGGAAGTGCCTTATGAGTAGCTTTCACGAACACTGGTACTTTGTTGTAGTCGGTCTCTTTAAGGATATTGATAATGTCCTGAAGGCTTTTCTTCCCATTTTCGTCCCCTGTTCTATGGGGCACACACTTGGCGTTCAGCTTGAGCCACTCACACAGCAACGCCTTCGCCTTGCATATGTCGTCCACCGAGAAGTAGGTCGTACACAGCTGGATGGCGCTGGCCTCATTTGTGAAGGTCAGTTGATCTTGCAGAAACGCCAGAACATCGTTGGCCAAGAAAGATGGCATCTTGGAACAAGCCGAGCGCAATCGTTGCTACGCTGACGAATTATTATTTCACAATAAAATAATTTATGTCGGCAAATACGTGCGCATCGCTCGGCGCATTGCGACTGAAGCTTTGCCTAGTTAAATGTACAATGGTTTTATTTTGCACTCACAGTGCTATATTACTTTCATATATGAAATTAAGAAATTGAAAAAAATGTCAGCGCCCGCCGGGACTTGAACCCGGGACCGTGGAGTACCGTTCCACTGCTCTGCCAACTGAGCTACCGGCGCCCCGACGTAAGCCGACGAAATCTTCAACCTCTTGGTACTCGTCTCGAAGCGACGACAAGCGACATCTAGTATAAGTTATTTGAAACGAATACTATGGTCAGTCCACTTAAGAGTGAAATTCGAACCATGCGATGAAGCTTTGCTGAATTAAATGTACTATGGTTTTATTTTGCACTCACAGTGCTATATTACTTTCATAAATGAAAATAAGAAATTGAAAAAATGTCAGCGCCCGCCGGGACTTGAACCCTGTATAACCCTAATATAGCACTGTGAGTGCAAAATAAAACCATAGTACATTTAACTAAGCAAAGCTTCATCGCATGGTTCGAATTTCACTCTTAAGTGGACTGACCATAGTATTCGTTTCAAATAACTTATACTAGATGTCGCTTGTCGTCGCTTCGAGACGAGTACCAAGAGGTTGAAGATTTCGTCGGCTTACGTCGGGGCGCCGGTAGCTCAGTTGGCAGAGCAGTGGAACGGTACTCCACGGTCCCGGGTTCAAGTCCCGGCGGGCGCTGACATTTTTTCAATTTCTTATTTTCATTTATGAAAGTAATATAGCACTGTGAGTGCAAAATAAAACCATAGTACATTTAACTAAGCAAAGCTTCATCGCATGGTTCGACTTTCACTCTTAAGTGGACTGACCATAGTATTCGTTTCAAATAACTTATACTAGATGTCGCTTGTCGTCGCTTCGAGACGAGTACCAAGAGGTTGAAGATTTCGTCGGCTTACGTCGGGGCGCCGGTAGCTCAGTTGGCAGAGCAGTGGAACGGTACTCCACGGTCCCGGGTTCAAGTCCCGGCGGGCGCTGACATTTTTTCAATTTCTTATTTTCATTTATGAAAGTAATATAGCACTGTGAGTGCAAAATAAAACCATAGTACATGTCTAATTCCAAGCTAAACTCCCGCAGTGGAAGCGATTTACACAGGTAAATTTCTAGTAAAATACCAGGAGTTCAACTGAAGGCAGACAATGGCCGCGTTACGCAGCGCTAAATAGCATACGCTGCACAATATAGCAGCGCATACTATGAATTAAACGTGAACCTAAATCTATTTAACTTAATT
This sequence comes from Tuta absoluta, assembly GCA_027580185.1. Classification (NCBI taxonomy): domain Eukaryota; kingdom Metazoa; phylum Arthropoda; class Insecta; order Lepidoptera; family Gelechiidae; genus Tuta; species Tuta absoluta. The sequence goes on along the minus strand of JAQAHW010000122.1, from coordinate 96,769 downwards.
AACTAAGTTGAGTGAAATTGGCAAATGATGTGTTCTGACCTTTACATAACTCAAGTCGGTAGTAAATACCGTCTGCCGATCTGGCGTTACGTCACACGTATTAGCACTAGATTATAAGTAAGTACCTCCAAATTATATCACCCCACGAATTCCGCAATTCGTACTAAGGAGTCACAATGATATGGTACAACAAATATGACTAAAGGGAACACACCATAAACAGTTTTATACTAAAACAACTAGATTTATCACTTACAGTTAACGCCGGTCCAAATGCATAAAATACCCAACGGAGAAAGGAAGTACAGGGAATGGATCAAAGAGGAATTCCGTGGGTACTTACAGGGCTGGGTGGAAAAGATATCGACACCCAGCATTCCACTACAGCCTTGGCGCGTTATTCACGTCAAACCACTCACAGCTTCTGTTCGTATTCCACTTTGATATTAGTCATTACGCGTGACCCAACCCGAATTTGGGCCGTACAAACGCGGGCCAAAATGGCCACCTGATGCCTATTCAACGCGACGCTCACGTGGAAGACGTCGAGACATCCAACAATCACTAAGCCTGGTATTCTAGTATAACCCAGGAGAAACGCAATAATACGATGCATCAACACGCGCGATCTCAAATTGAATCGTCCATTACACGCGGCATCACAAAACGCGTGGCGAGAAATCCGCACAATACGCGATACGTTCTCGTCCGAACGGTTTTGAGTGACTAGGTAGTGCGGCGCCGAAGCCACCGGTTGGCGCCGTCAGGCGGTCTGCGCGCACGTCGCCAGTCTCGCCCTGCGAGTGAGAAAGGGACAACACACGCCCAGAGCGACGCGTGCGATCGAGCACCGCGCCGCATTCATAGACCGTCACTAATACCTAACTTACCCCAGCAAAGCAACGCTAAATTAAACATTCACCCGCCCTAGGCCGAATCCCTTAGGCCTTTTCACTACTGGGGAGACGAGATAGCGTTGCTATTGCTCGCTTAAGAACTGAATCCCCTACCTGAACTGTCGCGACTCGAGGAGTGCCATCACTACCTGGGAACAAGTTGAGAATGCGCCCTCTGCGCCATCGCAGTGGCGGCAGGTTGGCATCCTTAACCAGAACGAGATCTCCGATGCGAGGGGGTTCAGTTCTGTCCGTCCACTTAAGGCGTTGCTGCAGAATGTGCAAATACTCAAGCGAACATCGCTTCCAAAAATTCTGAGACATTTGCTGCAGCAACTCATAACGCGTCAAACGATTGCTACTGACCTCTGTGTAGGGGTACTCTGGCAAGGCGTTAAGTGGTCGGCCAATTAAGAAATGCCCTGGTGTCAGGGCCTCCAGATCATTCGGATCTGAGCTAAGCGGACACAAAGGACGTGAATTGAGAACGGCCTCAATTTTACAAAACACGGTCGCTAGCTCCTCAAAGGTTAATATCGTTAAACCTATAACGCGCATCAAATGCGTCTTAGCGGACTTTACAACCGCTTCAAATATACCACCCCAGTGGGGGCATCCTGGTGGATCGAACACCCAGTTAATGCCCTGACGGGAGAGGCTCGTGCCGATAGCTTCCTCGTTTTCCGATAAAAACGTTATAATTTCTTTCATACATCGATCAGCGCCCTTAAAGTTGGTACCACAGTCCGACCTGATCAGCGCTGGTCGCCCTCTTCGCGACACAAATCTATCTAAAGCTGCTAAGAAAGCCTCCGTAGTGAGGTCGGCCACGAGTTCCAAGTGGACGGCCTTGGTTGCTAGGCACACAAACACGCACAAATACGCCTTGATTGACTTCGCGTTGCGAAGGCGTGATGCCTTTACCATAAAAGGCCCCGCAAAGTCCGTTCCCACACCCGCAAACGTCCAGGCTTCCGTCACCCGGTCCGGTGGGAGGTCTCCCATCTGAGGTTGCATTGTGGCTGCCTTCAACCGATAGCAAGGCAAGCACCGAAACACAATGCTCCGTACCGTACGTCGTCCAGACAAGATCCAAAACTCGCGCTGCAGAATAGCCAAAAGTGCATTGCAGCCCGCATGCGAGTTTTTCTGGTGACGATCCCTAACTATAAGTTCTACCAAAGGTCCCTTCTTTGGGAGTAACAGCGGATGCCGTGCTGAAAAGGGCAGGTTAGCGTTCCGAAGTCTACCTCCAACCCGGAGCATTCCATGCTCGTCCACGAACGGGTTGAGGCGCACAAGACCTCCCTTCAGCTTTCCACGGCCATCCCTGAGCAGCCTGGCCTCTTCCTCAAAATGTTCCGCCTGGACGACCCTAACCAATAAACTTAGAGCCGCATTCCGCTCCGCAGGCGAGAGGACAGGTGCCAAGTTCCGTTCTGCTTGAGGTTTTCTACAGTTGTTCACGAACCGTTTGATCCAACCTGTCACCCCTAGAAGTTTGTCGAGGGAGCTGTATCGTTCCAGCAAGAAAGCCGCACTAGGCTTAGGTACGATCTGCCCTACGTTCACTCGCAAACCTCGATCAGGTGGCCCAAGCGGCGACCCGCACTCATTGTATGGCCATCTCTCAGGTGACTCAGTCAGCCACTGAGGTCCCCACCACAGTGAGTGACCTACCAAATCAGGGGCCCTACATCCCCGTGAGGCGCAGTCCGCTGGGTTCTGTTCTCCCGGTACGTGTCTCCATACCAACGGAGTTTCCGATCCTTTAATCTGTGACACCCGATTTGCCACGAAAACCTCAAGAGTATGTACCGACGTCTGTAACCAGCACAGAACTATCCTACTGTCGGTCCATGCGTACACCGTTTCATCCAAAGTGATGGTACCGCGTAGATTACTAGCGACATGATGTAGCAAGCGCGTGAGAAGCGCTGCTCCCGCCAATTCCAACCTTGGAATGGTCCATCTTGTCCTAACCGGAGCCACCTTACTCTTGGCCATAACTAGACGCACGTCTACAGTTCCCGTTGAACTGACTGTCCGCAAATAGACAGCTGCCGCGTACCCTCGCTCCGAGGCATCACAAAACCCATGTAGGGTAGCCTTACATCCCACCGATGGGAGCAACTTGCGAGGTATGGCGATGCGTACGATCCCTGGTAAGGTGGTCACAAACTTGGTCCAATCATTCAACAGCTCTCCGGAGAGCTGGTCGTCCCAACCCAAGTTTGCTAGCCACAACCTTTGCAAGAAGCACTTCGCCATGAACGTCACCGGTGCGATCCACCCGTTAGGATCGAATGTTCTGGCGATCGTCGATAATACTGTCTAATTCCAAGCTAAACTCCCGCAGTGGAAGCGATTTACACAGGTAAATTTCGAGCAAAATACCAGGAGTTCAACTGGAGGCAGACAATGGCTGCGTTACGCAGCGCTAAATAACATACGCTGCACAATATAGCAGCGCATACTATGAATTAAACGTGAACCTAAATCTATTTAACCTAATTAACTAAGTTGAGTGAAATTGGCAAATGATGTGTTCCAACCTTTACATAACTCAAGTCGGTAGTAAATACCGTCTGCCGATCTGGCGTTACGTCACACGTATTAGCACTAGATTATAAGTAAGTACCTCCAAATTATATCACCCCACGAATTCCGCAATTCGTACTAAGGAGTCACAATGATATGGTACAACAAATATGACTAAAGGGAACACACCATAAACAGTTTTATACTAAAACAACTAGATTTATCACTTACAGTTAACGCCGGTCCAAATGCATAAAATACCCAACGGAGAAAGGAAGTACAGGGAATGGATCAAAGAGGAATTCCGTGGGTACTTACAGGGCTGGGTGGAAAAGATATCGACACCCAGCATTCCACTACAGCCTTGGCGCGTTATTCACGTCAAACCACTCACAGCTTCTGTTCGTATTCCACTTTGATATTAGTCATTACGCGTGACCCAACCCGAATTTGGGCCGTACAAACGCGGGCCAAAATGGCCACCTGATGCCTATTCAACGCGACGCTCACGTGGAAGACGTCGAGACATCCAACAATCACTAAGCCTGGTATTCTAGTATAACCCAGGAGAACCGCAATAATACGATGCATCAACACGCGCGATCTCAAATTGAATCGTCCATTACACGCGGCATCACAAAACTCGTGGCGGGAAATCCGCACAAACACGATACTCGACGTCCGAACGGTTTTCGAGTGACTGCCAGTGCGGTGCAGAAATCACCGCGTGGCGCCGTCAGGCGGTCTGCGCGCACGTCGCCAGTCTCGCCCTGCGAGTGAGAAAGGGACAACACACGCCCAGAGCGACGCGTGCGATCGAGCACCGCGCCGCATTCATAGACCGTCATTAATACCTAACTCACCCCAGCATAACAACGCTAAATATTAAACATTCACCCGCCCTAGGCCGAATCCCTTAGGCCTATTCACTACTGGGGAGACGAGATAGCGTTGCTATTGCTCGCTTAAGAACTGAATCCCCTACCTGAACTGTCGCGACTCGAGGAGTGCCATCACTACCTGGGAACAAGTTGAGAATGCGCCCTCTGCGCCATCGCAGTGGCGGCAGGTTGGCATCCTTAACCAGAACGAGATCTCCGATGCGAGGGGGTTCAGTTCTGTCCGTCCACTTAAGGCGTTGCTGCAGAATGTGCAAATACTCAAGCGACCATCGCTTCCAAAAATTCTGAGACATTTGCTGCAGCAACTCATAACGCGTCAAACGATTGCTACTGACCTCTGTGTAGGGGTACTCTGGCAAGGCGTTAAGTGGTCGGCCAATTAAGAAATGCCCTGGTGTCAGGGCCTCCAGATCATTCGGATCTGAGCTAAGCGGACACAAAGGACGTGAATTGAGAACGGCCTCAATTTTACAAAACACGGTCGCTAGCTCCTCAAAGGTTAATATCGTTAAACCTATAACGCGCATCAAATGCGTCTTAGCGGACTTTACAACCGCTTCAAATATACCACCCCAGTGGGGGCATCCTGGTGGATCGAACACCCAGTTAATGCCCTGACGGGAGAGGCTCGTGCCGATAGCTTCCTCGTTTTCCGATAAAAACGTTATAATTTCTTTCATACATCGATCAGCGCCCTTAAAGTTGGTACCACAGTCCGACCTGATCAGCGCTGGTCGCCCTCTTCGCGACACAAATCTATCTAAAGCTGCTAAGAAAGCCTCCGTAGTGAGGTCGGCCACGAGTTCCAAGTGGACGGCCTTGGTTGCTAGGCACACAAACACGCACAAATACGCCTTGATTGACTTCGCGTTGCGAAGGCGTGATGCCTTTACCATAAAAGGCCCCGCAAAGTCCGTTCCCACACCCGCAAACGTCCAGGCTTCCGTCACCCGGTCCGGTGGGAGGTCTCCCATCTGAGGTTGCATTGTGGCTGCCTTCAACCGATAGCAAGGCAAGCACCGAAACACAATGCTCCGTACCGTACGTCGTCCAGACAAGATCCAAAACTCGCGCTGCAGAATAGCCAAAATTGCATTGCAGCCCGCATGCGAGTTTTTCTGGTGACGATCCCTAACTATAAGTTCTACCAAAGGTCCCTTCTTTGGGAGTAACAGCGGATGCCGTGCTGAAAAGGGCAGGTTAGCGTTCCGAAGTCTACCTCCAACCCGGAGCATTCCAAGCTCGTCCACGAACGGGTTGAGGCGCACAAGACCTCCCTTCAGCTTTCCACGGCCATCCCTGAGCAGCCTGGCCTCTTCCTCAAAATGTTCCGCCTGGACGACCCTAACCAATAAACTTAGAGCCGCATTCCGCTCCGCAGGCGAGAGGACAGGTGCCAAGTTCCGTTCTGCTTGAGGTTTTCTACAGTTGTTCACGAACCGTTTGATCCAACCTGTCACCCCTAGAAGTTTGTCGAGGGAGCTGTATCGTTCCAGCAAGAAAGCCGCACTAGGCTTAGGTACGATCTGCCCTACGTTCACTCGCAAACCTCGATCAGGTGGCCTAAGCGGCGACCCGCACTCATTGTATGGCCATCTCTCAGGTGACTCAGTCAGCCACTGAGGTCCCCACCACAGTGAGTGACCTACCAAATCAGGGGCCCTACATCCCCGTGAGGCGCAGTCCGCTGGGTTCTGTTCTTCCGGTACGTGTCTCCATACCAACGGAGTTTCCGATCCTTTAATCTGTGACACCCGATTTGCCACGAAAACCTCAAGAGTATGTACCGACGTCTGTAACCAGCACAGAACTATCCTACTGTCGGTCCATGCGTACACCGTTTCATCCAAAGTGATGGTACCGCGTAGATTACTAGCGACATGATGTAGCAAGCGCGTGAGAAGCGCTGCTCCCGCCAATTCCAACTTTGGAATGGTCCATCTTGTCCTAACCGGAGCCACCTTACTCTTGGCCATAACTAGACGCACGTCTACAGTTCCCGTTGAACTGACTGTCCGCAAATAGACAGCTGCCGCGTACCCTCGCTCCGAGGCATCACAAAACCCATGTAGGGTAGCCTTACATCCCACCGATGGGAGCAATTTGCGAGGTATGGCGATGCGTACGATCCCTGGTAAGGTGGTCACAAACTTGGTCCAATCATTCAACAGCTCTCCGGAGAGCTGGTCGTCCCAACCCAAGTTTGCTAGCCACAACCTTTGCAAGAAGCACTTCGCCATGAACGTCACCGGTGCGATCCACCCGTTAGGATCGAAAGTTCTGGCGATCGTCGATAATACCGAACGCTTCGTCCAAGTCTTCTGCAAAAGGTCTGGCTCGATCTGATACGTAAAGACATCATGCGTTGGCCTATATTGCACCCCTAGGATGCTCAACGTATTTGGATTGTCCGGGTTCTCGAAAAGGTGCGGGTCCTGCTGGAACTCACCTGGCAACCCGGCCAGGAGCTCTGGACAGCTGGACAGCCATTTCCGCAACTCATAACCTCCTGATTCCATGATCGCGATCAGCTTGTCTCGTAGTAGTAGTGCCTGTTGCACGCTATCTGCACCCGCGCAGATGTCATCCACGTAGACGTCGCGATCCAGTACTGCTGCGGCTCGAGGGAATCTTACCCTTTCCTGTGCGGCCAACTCTCGCAGCGTGCGTACTGCCAAAAACGGACTTGGCTTCAGACCATACGTTACCGTGTTAAGCTCATAAGTGACCATCGGCTCGTCAGGGCTCTCACGCCACAAAATCAGCTGGTACCGACGGTCATCCGGGTGTATAATTGTTTGGCGAAACATCATTTTGACGTCTGCGACGAACGCTACTTGGTGCAACCGAAAATCTGTGAGGATGTCCACAATGTCCCGGTTCAACTTGGGACCCGCGTGCAGACACTGGTTCACAGACACACCATTCGATGTAGGAGCAGAACCGTCAAACACTACCCGTATCTTCGCCTCCGGTGACTTCAAAACAGCCAGGTGTGGTATGTAGTAATGCTCGACACACCTCCAATCTATGCTGGACACCGACATGTGGCCTAACTCTAGGTACTCCCTCATGAATTCGATATACTTCTGCCGAAGTGCTGCATCTCGCTTCATCTTTCTCTCCATAGCCAGTAGTCTCCGTTCCGCGATCTGTCGCGAACTACCTAAGGAGGGGCGGTTTGGGAGAAATGGCAGCCTGGTAACAAACCTACCTGACGAACTTCGTGCAGTGTTGTACTGATAGAACAGCTCGCACTCGTCATCCTCTGGCTTCCGTCTATCCGCTGTGGGTGGCTCCTCAGACTCCCAAAACCTCTGCAGCACCTCCGACAACACACTACCATAGAGAACCGTATCGCCCTCTGGTAGGTCCTGAGGTCTCCAAACTGGGCCAAAAATAACATACCCCCCTGTGGTATCAACGGCCACTAAACCAGTTTGCTGAAGTACCCGTTTTCTGCCACACCAGAATCTCCCGAGGACGTCTGACCCGAGGAGAACGTCCACCGTACCAGGAGTATCAAATTCAGGATCAGCTAACTCTAAGCCTGTGGTTAACCCTCGTACCGTTGACGGTAACCGAACCTGAGGAAGTTTCCCTACCACTTCATCCAGCACCACTGCTGAGGCATGATAGCTGACCCCTGTACCTGTATTACCTAATGTGAACTCGAAGTTCACCTGACCCCGAACGTCAGGCACATCTACACCTCCAATACCTACAGCCCCATCCGTTGTGGGCCTTATATTTAAGCGTAGCCTACTCACCAGCTTACTAGACACAATACAACCCTGAGCCCCTGTATCTAACAAGGCTCTTACCTGTATGCTGCGGCCACCGTATCCCCATACCCAAATCATTGCCGTAGGCAACAATACCGTAATTGGCCGGGGGGCCGAAGCTGGCGTGTAGGCGGCGATTACCTAGCAGGAATCTAAGCGCGGAGTGTCCGCGTCCTGCGGGGGGGTCCCCTCTCTCCGTACACCTTCGAGTGGGTCCCACTCCTGCTGATAGGGACCTCTGGTCCTGTACGCCATGGCTGGCAGCCTATAGTAACCCTGCGGCAGGCGCGCGTACCGTGGATGCGCCTGTAGCCGCGGGTGCTCAGCCAAGGGGAGAGGCATGCGTGGGTCATGGGAACTCACCATGTTGTTCAGACCCGCCGAGTACTGCATGTACTGGCCCTGGTGTTGGCACCCGCCCGTAGCATCACGTACTTGTGATGGGTGCCTCTGACCTTGGACCTGTGACCACCTACCCTGTCCCGGCACCTGCTGCCGAGGTGGTGACTGTCTCGCGCGTGGTGAAGGGGGCATCACCTGCTGATGTCCCTGGCCTCGTCCCTGAAACCCTGGTGGAAGAGGACTCCTCCTTGGAGGGGGTGGGGAGCGTTGCTCCCGTCTAGGTAGGGCAGACTCCGTCCGCTGACCCGCGTCAGCTCTGCCTCCGTAATCTCCGCTGCGGTTCATGCATAGGAGCTGATGGTGGGCACCCTGGCAGTACCTGCAGTTGGTGCTTGATGGGCACTCTCGCACCTGATGCGGCCCCATACACCTAAAGCACCAACGCCGTTGCTGCACCACACCACGACGTTTCTGCACCCGCTGTGCAGCGAACTCCTCACACGCAGTCACTTGATGCCCCGCCTCTCTGCAGTAGGCACACCTCGATTCCAAATTAGCGACATTGTATCGCCTGGGTGGCCTACTCTTACCGTCTCGCGCCTGTGCACCCGGCCGTTCCGGGCGGCGAGCGGCCGCAGACTCCGCGTGAGGCGACTCTCCAAATTGGGCATCTACCCGCCTGCACTCGGCCTCGAGGAAGGACTTGAGCTCCTCGAAGGTCGGGAGGTAATCAGATGTCTTACCTCCGTGTGACTGTTCAAAACGAGCGGCCATGTCGCTCGGCAGGCGGCGCAACAACGTGTGGACCAGGATATAATCATAGCCTGACACCGGCATCCCCTGTCTCTCAAGAGCGTTCACTGCAACGCAGACAGGGTTGAGGACCTTGGCCCTGAGGTCCGTCCCTCGTGTGATGGTCGGCACGGTGAGCCACTGTTCCAGGAGTTGGTCAATCATGAGACGTTTGTTGCTGTATCTCTCGATCAGCAAACCGCGAGCCGTCTCGTAACTTGCATCATCGACTGGTAGATGCTTTACCAGCTCATGGGGCTCACCTTGCAGCTTGGCCATCAATTGTGCCATTTTATATGCCGGCTGCAAGTCAGTGCGGTTATGAATCACACTGTCAAACAGATCCTGGAATCGGGTCCAATCCGTGTAGTCCCCGTGGAAGACCGGAATCGCCACAGCCGGCAGGGGCACTTGCACCCCCGGTCCCCGCGGACCATGGGGTGGGTCCGGCTCCCCAGCCCTACGCCTGGTGATCACAGCAGCCGCCTGCTGGATCTCCTGCCCCATCTCCATGCACTGGGTCACATTCGTCCGGACCGTAAGTTTGACCTCCTCATCAGGCGTCCCATCAAATAACTCCTCGCATCCAGTGAGGCAATCCAACACCTCCGCGACCCGTTCGTCAATCCGTTGCGCACAAGCGATGAGTGCGTCCTCTCGGTCCCCGCGACCGACCATCGCCTGCTTAGTCGCGAACCAAATTAGGTGCGTTCTAATTTTTGCCTGAAGCTGTGTAATTGTGGGAGCCATGGTACCAACTCAAAGTAACACCGAACCTTACAATAAAAAAAAATAGACAATCGGCCCTGATCCTTCCGTTAGGATATCCGCACAAGGTAAACACAACGATAATAACAAGCAATTCACTAATTGATTGGCCCTGATCCTACCGATAGGATATTCTACACAGGGCACACACTACAATCACAATAAATATATTTTTTTTTTTATGTAGGTAGATTAAAAATCTTATACTAAAATAATCTTAAATCTAGTGGTTTTCTGAACCACGCTCTGCTACCAAAAATTGTCTAATTCCAAGCTAAACTCCCGCAGTGGAAGCGATTTACACAGGTAAATTTCGAGCAAAATACCAGGAGTTCAACTGGAGGCAGACAATGGCTGCGTTACGCAGCGCTAAATAACATACGCTGCACAATATAGCAGCGCATACTATGAATTAAACGTGAACCTAAATCTATTTAACCTAATTAACTAAGTTGAGTGAAATTGGCAAATGATGTGTTCCAACCTTTACAAAACTCAAAACGGTAGTAAATACCGTCTGCCGATCTGGCGTTACGTCACACGTATTAGCACTAGATTATAAGTAAGTACCTCCAAATTATATCACCCCACGAATTCCGCAATTCGTACTAAGGAGTCACAATGATATGGTACAACAAATATGACTAAAGGGAACACACCATAAACAGTTTTATACTAAAACAACTAGATTTATCACTTACAGTTAACGCCGGTCCAAATGCATAAAATACCCAACGGAGAAAGGAAGTACAGGGAATGGATCAAAGAGGAATTCCGTGGGTACTTACAGGGCTGGGTGGAAAAGATATCGACACCCAGCATTCCACTACAGCCTTGGCGCGTTATTCACGTCAAACCACTCACAGCTTCTGTTCGTATTCCACTTTGATATTAGTCATTACGCGTGACCCAACCCGAATTTGGGCCGTACAAACGCGGGCCAAAATGGCCACCTGATGCCTATTCAACGCGACGCTCACGTGGAAGACGTCGAGACATCCAACAATCACTAAGCCTGGTATTCTAGTACAACCCAGGAGAACCGCAATAATACGATGCATCAACACGCGCGATCTCAAATTGAATCGTCCATTACACGCGGCATATCAAAACTCGTGGCGGGAAATCCGCACAAACACGATACTCGACGTCCGAACGGTTTTCGAGTGACTGCCAGTGCGGTGCAGAAATCACCGCGTGGCGCCGTCAGGCGGTCTGCGCGCACGTCGCCAGTCTCGCCCTGCGAGTGAGAAAGGGACAACACACGCCCAGAGCGACGCGTGCGATCGAGCACCGCGCCGCATTCATAGACCGTCATTAATACCTAACTCACCCCAGCATAACAACGCTAAATATTAAACAAATACCGAACGCTTCGTCCAAGTCTTCTGCAAAAGGTCTGGCTCGATCTGATACGTAAAGACATCATGCGTTGGCCTATATTGCACCCCTAGGATGCTCAACGTATTTGGATTGTCCGGGTTCTCGAAAAGGTGCGGGTCCTGCTGGAACTCACCTGGCAACCCGGCCAGGAGCTCTGGACAGCTGGACAGCCATTTCCGCAACTCATAACCTCCTGATTCCATGATCGCGATCAGCTCGTCTCGTAGGAGTAGTGCCTGTTGCACGCTATCTGCACCCGTGCAGATGTCATCCACGTAGACGTCGCGATCCAGTACTGCTGCGGCTCGAGGGAATCTTACCCTTTCCTGTGCGGCCAACTCTCGCAGCGTGCGTACTGCCAAAAACGGACTTGGCTTCAGACCATACGTTACCGTGTTAAGCTCATAAGTGACCATCGGCTCGTCAGGGCTCTCACGCCACAAAATCAGCTGGTACCGACGGTCATCTGGGTGTATAATTGTTTGGCGAAACATCATTTTGACGTCTGCGACGAACGCTACTTGGTGCAACCGAAAATCTGTGAGGATGTCCACAATGTCCCGGTTCAACTTGGGACCCGCGTGCAGACACTGGTTCACAGACACACCATTCGATGTAGGAGCAGAACCGTCAAACACTACCCGTATCTTCGCCTCCGGTGACTTCAAAACAGCCAGGTGTGGTATGTAGTAATGCTCGACACACCTCCAATCTATGCTGGACACCGACATGTGGCCTAACTCTAGGTACTCCCTCATGAATTCGATATACTTCTGCCGAAGTGCTGCATCTCGCTTCATCTTTCTCTCCATAGCCAGTAGTCTCCGTTCCGCGATCTGTCGCAAACTACCTAAGGAGGGGCGGTTTGGGAGAAATGGCAGCCTGGTAACAAACCTACCTGACGAACTTCGTGCAGTGTTGTACTGATAGAACAGCTCGCACTCGTCATCCTCTGGCTTCCGTCTATCCGCTGTGGGTGGCTCCTCAGACTCCCAAAACCTCTGCAGCACCTCCGACAACACACTACCATAGAGAACCGTATCGCCCTCTGGTAGGTCCTGAGGTCTCCAAACTGGGCCAAAAATAACATACCCCCCTGTGGTATCAACGGCCACTAAACCAGTTTGCTGAAGTACCCGCTTTCTGCCACACCAGAATCTCCCGAGGACGTCTGACCCGAGGAGAACGTCCACCGTACCAGGAGTATCAAATTCAGGATCAGCTAACTCTAAGCCTGTGGTTAACCCTCGTACCGTTGACGGTAACCGAACCTGAGGAAATTTCCCTACCACATCATCCAGCACCACTGCTGAGGCATGATAGCTGACCCCTGTACCTGTATTACCTAATGTGAACTCGAAGCTCACCTGACCCCGAACGTCAGGCACATCTACACCTCCAATACCAACAGCCCCATCCGTTGTGGGCCTTATATTTAAGCGTAGCCTACTCACCAGCTTACTAGACACAATACAACCCTGAGCCCCTGTATCTAACAAGGCTCTTACCTGTATGCTGCGGCCACCGTATCCCCATACCCAAATCATTGCCGTAGGCAACAATACCGTAATTGGCCGGGGGGCCGAAGCTGGCGTGTAGGCGGCGATTACCTAGCAGGAATCTAAGCGCGGAGTGTCCGCGTCCTGCGGGGGGGTCCCCTCTCTCCGTACACCTTCGAGTGGGTCCCACTCCTGCTGATAGGGACCTCTGGTCCTGTACGCCATGGCTGGCAGCCTATAGTAACCCTGCGGCAGGCGCGCGTACCGTGGATGCGCCTGTAGCCGCGGGTGCTCAGCCAAGGGGAGAGGCATGCGTGGGTCATGGGAACTCACCATGTTGTTCAGACCCGCCGAGTACTGCATGTACTGGCCCTGGTGTTGGCACCCGCCCGTAGCATCACGTACTTGTGATGGGTGCCTCTGACCTTGGACCTGTGACCACCTACCCTGTCCCGGCACCTGCTGCCGAGGTGGTGACTGTCTCGCGCGTGGTGAAGGGGGCATCACCTGCTGATGTCCCTGGCCTCGTCCCTGAAACCCTGGTGGAAGAGGACTCCTCCTTGGAGGGGGTGGGGAGCGTTGCTCCCGTCTAGGTAGGGCAGACTCCGTCCGCTGACCCGCGTCAGCTCTGCCTCCGTAATCTCCGCTGCGGTTCATGCATAGGAGCTGATGGTGGGCACCCTGGCAGTACCTGCAGTTGGTGCTTGATGGGCACTCTCGCACCTGATGCGGCCCCATACACCTAAAGCACCAACGCCGTTGCTGCACCACACCACGACGTTTCTGCACCCGCTGTGCAGCGAACTCCTCACACGCAGTCACCTGATGCCCCGCCTCTCTGCAGTAGGCACACCTCGATTCCAAATAAAATAATCTTAAATCTAGTGGTTTTCTGAACCACGCTCTGCTACCAAAAATTGTCTAATTCCAAGCTAAACTCCCGCAGTGGAAGCGATTTACACAGGTAAATTTCTAGTAAAATACCAGGAGTTCAACTGAAGGCAGACAATGGCCGCGTTACGCAGCGCTAAATAGCATACGCTGCACAATATAGCAGCGCATACTATGAATTAAACGTGAACCTAAATCTATTTAACTTAATTAACTAAGTTGAGTGAAATTGGCAAATGATGTGTTCTGACCTTTACATAACTCAAGTCGGTAGTAAATACCGTCTGCCGATCTGGCGTTACGTCACACGTATTAGCACTAGATTATAAGTAAGTACCTCCAAATTATATCACCCCACGAATTCCGCAATTCGTACTAAGGAGTCACAATGATATGGTACAACAAATATGACTAAAGGGAACACACCATTAACACGAATAAACAGTTTTATACTAAACAACCAGGTTTAACACTTACAGTCAACGTGCCGGTCCAAATGCATAAAATACCCAATGGAGAAAGGAAGTACAGGGAATGGATCAAAGAGGAATTCCGTGGGTACTTACAGGGCTGGGTGGAAAAGATATCGACACCCAGCATTCCACTACAGCCTTGGCGCGTTATTCACGTCAAACCACTCACAGCTTCTGTTCGTATTCCACTTTGATATTAGTCATTACGCGTGACCCAACCCGAATTTGGGCCGTACAAACGCGGGCCAAAATGGCCACCTGATGCCTATTCAACGCGACGCTCACGTGGAAGACGTCGAGACATCCAACAATCACTAAGCCTGGCATTCCAGTACAACCCAGGAGAAACGCAATAATACGATGCATCAACACGCGCGATCTCAAATTGAATCGTCCATTACACGCGGCATCACAAAACGCGTGGCGGGAAATCCGCACAATACGCGATACGTTCTCGTCCGAACGGTTTTGAGTGACTGGGTAGTGCGGCGCCGAAGCCACCGGTTGGCGCCGTCAGGCGGTCTGCGCGCACGTCGCCAGTCTCGCCCTGCGAGTGAGAAAGGGACAACACACGCCCAGAGCGACGCGTGCGATCGAGCACCGCGCCGCATTCATAGACCGTCACTAATACCTAACTTACCCCAGCATAGCAACGCTAAATTAAACAGTACATTTAACTAAGCAAAGCTTCATCGCATGGTTCGAATTTCACTCTTAAGTGGACTGACCATAGTATTCGTTTCAAATAACTTATACTAGATGTCGCTTGTCGTCGCTTCGAGACGAGTACCAAGAGGTTGAAGATTTCGTCGGCTTACGTCGGGGCGCCGGTAGCTCAGTTGGCAGAGCAGTGGAACGGTACTCCACGGTCCCGGGTTTAGTCCCGGCGGGCGCTGACATTTTTTCAATTTCTTATTTTCATTTATGAACACTGATATCCATTGTCAAAACACAAGAAATAAAAATAAAATTGTACAGCCTCAAACGAGATTAAATAAGGTCAGAAAATCATGTATGGGGAACTGTATATGTTACTATAATGAAATACCAGACGAAATTTTACAGTTAAATGATAATAAATTTAAAACAAAAATCTAGAATATTTAATGTTCAAAGGCATATTACAAGCCAGAAAATTATCTTACAGATAAAGAAGTCTGGTCAATAGCAACTGTAGCTCCAACACAATGTATCAGGTAGATAGACATATCATATTTAAACTTCAATTTGACATAGATTTTATAACATTGACATAGGTTTAACTTTGACATGTATTTGTTTTTTTTTACATTTCTGTAAGTTTACTATTATTTTTTATGTATTATGTTAAGTACCTAGATTTGACTTTCTAAAAAAGAATCTTGTAAATTCCTACTTAGAAATAAGTTATTTGATTTTGATTTTGTGCTTGGCGATTTTAACGCGAGCCCAGGGTCTCGATTTGGTGAACAGCTGGTTGCTTTCTGTAACGAAGAGAGGTTAGAATGCGTGGACATAGACCTGCTTGGAGCGGACTCGGGGTCCTACACATACACGTGCGAGATGACCGGCAGACGCCTTTGGCTTGATCACTGCCTAGTAACAGGGGCGGCCCGCACCACTGTACGTTGTGCGAGTATAGACAATGAGGTTTGTTGGTCGGACCATTATCCACTATTCCTGAATATTCAAATCGACGGTAAAAGTGAAATGGTGGATACCAAACAAAATGAGGATGTAATTAAGAAGAGCAGCATGCTATGGAATAATAACGAGTTAAATATTAAGTATGGAAAAATGTGCTACGAAAGGCTAATTAATATCACTTACTCTAGTCAATGTAATACCTGTGATAAGAATAATATTTGTAAAAATGATTTTTAACATAGGACCGTTGTAAATAAATTATATAAGATTAAATTACTATTTTACAAGATGTCTCCACAGCGTGCTCTCATTTAAGGACCGTTACATGGAGGCCTCGTGTAGTACCAGGGTGGAATCACCATGTCAGGGAGAGCCATGAGGCAGCTAAGTATGTCATAAGGCCTGGTATGTATAACGGTATGCGTGAAAGCCGTAACAGATTTTAAAACAAAGTGAAGTGGTGTCAACGTAACGACGAGCAAATTAAAGCTGACATACTAGCTCAGCATAGATAAAAAAAAAACGAAGTTGGAAGGCTTCTAAATCCCTGAACCCTAGAGAGGTGTTGCTTGTATCTTTAAATGGGCTGCAGGACTGAAAGAATGGACTAAAATATTGCTGATATGTTTGCACGCCACTTTCAGGTGGACCCTCCTGTCGTGGAGGATATGCCTACCAGATTAGGTCCTCGCCCAGCGAAGTCGCAGCGTTCGGTACGATTCACCCCTGTGGATGTGTCCAAGGTGGTATTCCGAATGACGCGTGGTAAAGCTCCGGGGCACGACATGTCTTCTTCGCGAGTGATGAGAATTTCGTGTTCTATCGTTGCTGTTCAATATGTACCTAGAATATGGTATGTTACCCGATGACGTGATGTAAACGGTGGTAGTACCAGTAATCAAAAATCGTACAGGAGCTACCGTAGTATTAAAAATGATCGTCCTATCTCACTTTGTACCACGGTTGGCAAAATATTCGAGAGGCCTCTGCAGCCCAAACTGGTGAAAAGCTTGAAAATCGATGACGCGCAATTTGGTTTTCGTCCAGGACTCTCAACAGACTCTGCTATACTAAACCTTAACTATGCTGTCGACTATTATGTTAATAGGAACACGACGGTATATGCATGTTTTTTAGATGATTGGTGGGTTTGAAGCCATTTTCTTCATACTCTCTTACCATCAAGTCTCGCTGTTCCACATTTAACAGAGTAGGTCGACCACTTTCGCTCGGGTATTCAAAATGCCTTCGTCACCGTGTCTACGCACCCATAATTCCACAGTTTTGATCTAAAATAAAAGTTTCTTATTGAAATTGATCATTTGTCACAGCTAAAACAACCTAAATAAAAACTAAACTGTAGTTATTAATTTAACTTACCGTAACTCCTTATTCCCTAGATATTTCCAAATAGTTTCTGCCTTGATTGTGTAAGGCAACGATTTTCGCTCGTTGATCAATACTGTTGTTACTTTTAGAACTAATTTTAAAAAATCAACGTTAAACAAGAATTGTATAGAAAAGAAACAACCGAATGAATCAAGTAATGTCTATCTACAAAGCACAATTTAAAGCTCAAACAGATTAAAATTGTTTAATAATACTACCTTCCATTAGCCTTAACAACAATGAATGTGTCTTCTTCATTAACAACAATGAATAACTATATATAATACATTGAAGATTTTAACCATGTGTCACTAAGTATCCATAGCCCAGCGGTTAACAGGTGATGCTAAGAAACTGATATGCTCTGGGTTTGAAACTTGTTCGTGTCACTTCTTTTCATATATAACAAAATCAATGTTATCGAAAATTTATGTTGTGAAGCGCGCAGGAACTTACTGTGTTATAATAGTCAAATTAACCTCGTGTTAGGAGATTAAAATCAGAACAAATTAGTTTTCCATTGCAAGGTGATTGCAGCGCCATCTAATGGAATACTTAGTATCAGGATATGCCTACGGGGTTACAGAACATAACCGATGCAATCAATAATAGTAGAACTAAAAATCCCAACTAGGTATGCTCTTTTGACCACCTTAGTACCTACCTACCTTTGAATTAAATTTCTAAAAGTTTCGATGGCATCCGGCACATGCATGATGTGTTTTTGTTTGATCAAAGTAAAGCAGTCTTCCTCTACTTATATGCTTGAAGAAATTGTTTCAAAGGGTAGTGTATTTTATTTCATTTCATTTCATTTCATTTCATTTCATTTCATTTCATTTCATTTCATTTCATTTCATTTCATTTCATTTCATTTCATTTCATTTCATTTCATTTCATTTCATTTCATTTCATTTCATTTCATTTCATTTCATTTCATTTCATTTCATTTCATTTCATTTCATTTCATTTCATTTCATTTCATTTCATTTCATTTCATTTCATTTCATTTCATTTCATTTCATTTCATTTCATTTCATTTCATTTCATTTCATTTCATTTCATTTCATTTCATTTCATTTCATTTCATTTCATTTCATTTTATTTTATTTTATTTTATTTTATTTTATTTTATTTTATTTTATTTTATTTTATTTTATTTTATTTTATTTTATTTTATTTTATTTTATTTTATTTTATTTTATTTTATTTATTTTAGGAAAAACCTCAGCTTACAATATACAAATAAATAGTTGACATTAGAAACAGGAAGCCATTTATGGTTTCTCACAAATAGAAACAAGTTGAAAACTTAAAAATATCGGCAGTTAACAGAGATTATCATTATCAAGATAATTTATAGCTTCAAGAATGTACTTAATTACATATAATGCTGCTTAACTATTATTAAAGAAGAGGTTACCAATAAGACGTCTCGCTGTTGCTGCACTCGTGTTAAACAGGTCTAAATCTATTTCAAAAAATAGTACATTAAATTTGCTGCTCGCTCGGTACATGAAACTATTTTGCCTATAGTTAGTTGATGCAGGTGGTAAGGCCAAAGGAACTTTACGACGATACGATCGAGGTGCTCTTAGGTTCAGCTTGCTTAATAAATCCGGACAATCAACTGAATTGTAAGCAATTTTAAGGAGAAAGACTGCGTCAGCTATATTACGACGCATCTCTAGAGGCAATAGGTGGAATTTTCTACAAAGGTTGTGATATTCACTGGAATGATATTGATGTTTGATGCGAAAGCACATATGTTTAATGAATTTTCTTTGAATACGTTCTATGCGTGTAATGTAGATATCATACCTAGGGTTCCAAACCTGAGAAGCGTACTCCAACGAACTTCTTACATAAGAACAATATAAGACTTTTAAAGTTTTAAGTTGCTTAAAATCCCTTGCAGTACGCATCACAAAGCCCAAAGCCCTATGTGATCTAGCTAATATATTTTCAACGTGCTTGTCGTAAAGTAATTTTGAGTCGTGGGTAACACCTAGGTCACGAATTAAGTTTTGTCTTAGAAGGGCATGCCCATTAATTTGGTAATTATAACAGATGTCATTACGTTTGCGACTGTATGTAACTACTGAACATTTTAATGGGTTGAGATCTAAATGGTTTTCGTAACAATAGTCAGCTAACCTAGATATATCTTGTTGTAGACAGTGGGCATCAGTAAGTGACGATACAGCCGCAAATATTTTCATATCATCTGCAAAACATAACAAACGAGAGCTAAGAAGGCAGTGATTAATATCATTGACAAAAATGATGAAAAGCAAGGGCCCCAGCAAGGATCCTTGGGGTACACCACTAGGCACCTCAACCCAACTAGAAATGTAATTATTGATCACCACAGCCTGTGTGCGATTTTCAATATACGAGGCAAACAACCTAAGCAGATCTCCATTTATACAAATAAGCTCTAATTTATATAAAAGACGATTATGGTTAATTCTATCAAATGCTTTGCTATAGTCTGTATATATAGTGTCTACTTGATACCCCTTGTCCATGAGATCTGTGAGATAGTCATCAAATAGCAAAAGATTAGAAACAGTTGATCGGCCTGGTAAGAAGCCATGCTGGAAATCATGTAAGGAGTGCCTGATAGCGGAATATACTTGCGTTCGTATTATTTTTTCAAATACCTTTGATAATATGCAAAGCTTAGAAATAGGTCGGTAATTAGTAATTTCTGTCCTACTACCCTTCTTATGGACCGGCGTTATGAACGCAGATTTCCATATGGTAGGAACCTTACACTCAGACAGAGGTCTGCGGAATAATAAAGATACGGGAGTCGCAATTGCCTTAGCACAATTTATAAGAAATATAGCTGGTAAATGGTCGGGGCCGGCTGACTTACTTGGGTCTAACCTTTCGAGGAGTTTTACTAGTATGCTATCATCTATACTTATGCTGGAGACATCGGACACTGTGGCAGAACTAGTTATGGTTGTAGTTGTGGGAGGCGAGCCCGGAGACACTTGAGTACTTGGATCTAAGAAGTTCGATTTGAAGTATTCAGAGAATGCACTACATATGGTATCACCAGTGTTAACAATTCGATTATTAAAGGTAAGGCTGCTAGGCATGACTGAGGACTTTTAGAATTACTGTAACTCCAAAAATGTTTAGGATTTGTAACAATAGAATTTTCTACTGATGCAATGTAGTTAGCGTAACACTTACATTCTAAGTCTTTAGCTCTGCTACGCAATAATTTCATGGTATCGCCTACTCCACGATTGTTATAAATTTTGTACTTACGGTGATACTTGAATTGTTCTTTTATGACCTTTTTCAAGGACGGCGTGTACCAAACTGGAAACCGACGATTATTACAAGTCTTTGATGGAACATACTTATTTTTTAGTTCATGGAAAACAGAATAAAAGTAGTCTATACATTCTTCTAGTGTCCTGGATCGGAACTCAGCCACCCAATCAATGCATTGAAGGTCAAGGTTAATTGCGTCATAGTCGGCCTTATTATAAAGAAATTTTGTTCTAGGAGCGGTAGAAAGTGGTACGTCAGAGATAAATTGAGTTTTTATACAGAGTGCTCCGTGAAATGCCGTGTGATGCCGGCTTAGAATAGCATCACTCCATTTCTTACCCGTGGGAGTCGTAAGAGGCGACGAAGGGACTCGAGGGTGTGTATAGCAATTCTAGGCGATGGGCTGACAACCTGTCACTATGGCGATACACAATTTTCCGAATGACCCTCAAACGTTTGTCAGACGTGGCGTTAATGTCCGTTTTTTCGGCCGTTTATGCTCTGCCTACCCCGCAAGGGATAAAGGCGTGATATATGTATGTATGTATGTGCTCCGTGAAGCACGTCGATCGGCACAAGAGGATTATCGATATTTTCGCAACCGATTACAACTTGACTGTCATTCGACAATACCAGATCAAGTATTCTACCTTGACTATTTAAAACACCATTAAATTGAAACAAACCGAGGCTGTGTAGCACTAGTATCGATAGTGAAGCGCGCAGGTTTAAAAATTGCATGTGGTAAACAATTTGCCAAGTCTCCATAATTGTATACCTATCCAACACGGTTAAGGGTTAAAATACATTTAAGAAAGAAAAGCTTCGAAATGGGTCTTAGACTCTGGTATAAGGAGTTAACGGTCACGGACTGACACATGTGTAACGTTGAGCTTATTAGAAAGTAGAACGCGAGGGGATCCCTAAGATGTTTATTTGAAAAAAGTTATTAGTTTTACCTTACACGTATTGAAGAGGTCACCCCATTTTAGTTCCATGAGATTTCGCTTTCAATTAACGATAGTTAGATTCAACTGCGAATTTGCAAAATATGCTATTTACAGGCAAAATGTACCTACTTAAATGTTTGAAAAAAAAAAAACAAATATAACATAGAGCCAGAAAAAATCTTGGCTAATAAAAGGTTCAGGGAACAATATTCCCACCTAAATATGAACTTTATCTACTCGGAATAAAGTTCAAAGTTAGAGAGCTGTCTAACGTTCTACAATGATTCTTAAGCAGAAGACATACTTGTCGTAGATTCACCGCATTCAGTCCCATCCTAGTAACCGTAACTGCTGAGTCTGAATTCTCGCATGTTTAGGAAAATTTATTGACGGTCAAATCTGAAACAGTTTCCCTTTATGGTCATTACACTGGCTCACCGGAGCCACGCAGTAGGAAAATGAGAAAAAATATTGATTTATTAGGTAATAGAGAAAACGACTGAATTTTAAAAAATTTCCCTTGCTCACTGTCCTTATTAGCAATTATTTACTTCTATTTCTATGGAATCACAGACCTAATAGTGCTAACGCATTTATAAGGGAGATCCCTCACGCTTGTCATTTGTTTACCTCTTTGAACTATGATAAAAAAGTGGCGTAAGAGTACCTACGTTAAATGCTGGTTATGATTCTGGCATCAACCACGGAAGGGGAATGTGTATAATCTAAGCTGTTTTAGTGCAGAGTTGTCTTAAAACAGTCTTGCGTTTTTTTAGAAAAATGGAAACAGACAAAAGTGGGGAGAGAAAGCGGCCTTTTTATAATGTCCACATCTCAAAATGGATAAGTTAATAATAAAAACCTACCCATTTAATAGATCTCATGCCAAAACTATGATAATTCAACATCATTAAATCTTGCATTATACCAAGGCTGGGCTTTGTGACCGAGTGGGATGTCGGAGAATGGAATAAAATATTCCATCCCCTGCCGAATCACGTCCGCAACCGCATCTGCACAACACGAGGGGTCACGCGAAGAGAAGCACACTTGACGACACGGGTATAATGCAAAGAAGTGCCGCATCTCTTCCCAATCTGCTGACTCGAATATCACTATCAAGCAAACGCTACATATACCAGAAAATCTTGTCCTTTGTGTAAGGCTTCGCATGAACTCTTCCAGTGCAGACGCTTATTCATAAGTCGAGTGAGAGCTCTAAAATTAGTTTCTTGCAGACTCATCAGCTCGTCCTCTGGTATGGAAAATTCTTGAAAGATTGGCAATGTAAATGACGGCATGTTTGGCTGCCCTTTAGGGTGTTCATAAGTTGATAAAATTTCTCTGGTTTTTTCGTAATAATTCTTCATATATTCGTAAATGTTTTTCGAGAAATACTCGTACTGCTTGTCTTCATAAGGTAATAACTTGCTATGATTTTCCTCGAACTCCTCCCATACGGAGTCCAAACTTTCCAAACGCTTTTCTAGATACTCGGCAGTCTTTTTGCAAGCGCGATCTTTTCCAAAATTAACATTGATCGACTCTATCTCTTTAGTCAATATGCTTTGGCGTTTAAGAACTTCTGCCATTTCCGCCATGATTGATAATTAATTTTGATTTTAATAATGATATAAGTACCTGGTGAGTCCTGGTTGATATAGTTAACTTGATAAAAAAAAAACGTAACGACGAATAATCCGTCAGTGCTTGATAGAAAGATATACGGGGCGTGCCCTTTAAATATTTGATATTGATATGGTGATAGTTGATAATACAGGATGTCCGTTTCCACTGCTCGTGGTCGCACTATGGTGTGTTTGCAAACTCTAGCACGGTCTTTGCGCCTTCTAAATCCAACCGGTGAGACCCGCTGGTGGGAGGCCGGAGGACCGATTCACTACGCACTAGGCTCACATCAAACACACCAAGTCGATGATAACACGGTGATATTGTTCGTAGACTCCAAATCCAACACGGTAATTCGTTTGCAGGAACCACGTATGCAATGTCCAACTCGACTCAATTGCTGAGGTACAGTGCGCAAATGAATAGGCTGCACAGGTCTAACTAAAACTACGAATAACGCCATCTATAATAAAAATCAAATACCTCTGAGCCGGCAGAACTCAGAGAACCTGTTTTACGCGCACGCATATCATGCGCAGCCGCATACATCATATTCGCACTTTACAAATTATAGCAAGGGTCGGTAGGATGTCATAGGTAAGTAGTTAAGTGGTTTAAAAATTCGATGCATTTGTCACAGTTGGCATAGCCGAGGTAGTATGCGTCTGGATTTAGAGCGAGTTTAAATTATGGTGGGACACGGGGTCGATCCCGCCCCCCATGTGTATTGTTTTATGTTTTTGTTTTTTATATGTAAGATAATTTTTAGTTAACGGCCCATTTGTTATTTTGAATGAATGATGTTTGTGGGTATTGCACATAATCATTATAACTATTAGACGGTAAGTAATAAGCACAGTCATCTGATCTGTATCGACTACTGCCTACGTATCTAACCGTTAGCTTTCGATGTTTCTTTGTGTTGTTGTTTGCTATCGTTTTATCGTAATTATGTCTACCTATAGTATGCTCCTTTGTCTACATACAGTGCTTAGAGCAAAGATCATAGTGCTATATGAAGATAATCTTAGTATTATGAAATTTCACGACGTCTTCAATTAAATGTAAGTTAAATATTTTTATTTTACAAAATTAGCGCAAATGCTTCAGGTCAGGTCGTTCATATTATCCAAACATTAAGTTTCTAGATAAAGATACCTACTACATACTACCTGCCATACGTTCATTATTTAAAATGTTTAAATAGGTATTAGATTGCTTATTATATTTACTTACTTAGTTTCCTATTTATTATTATTATTGGCATTTACCTACATTAAATACTTGTAGATTGACTAGGTATTTTTCTTACAGAAAAGAACTGTTACGCTGTGGGTTACGTTACGCCGATACCGGTGACATCCTGCCTGCCCGGAAAGGTCGTAAGGCCGTGATGTTCACGGATGCATCAGCGCGTCACCGAGGGATAGTTGCCAAGCATGCTAATACCCCATTCCTGTCAACTCGCTCAACAGCAACGGAGTTCGGAGTGACCTTACAAACTGTAAGGACCCATTTACACGCAGCTGGTATAAGTTGTTATCGGCCAGCACAAAAAAATTGCTGTCAGCTGCTCATCAACAAGCACGAGTCCGATTTGCATATATTTATAGAAACTTTGATTGGGAGAATAATGTAGTAATATTCACTGATGAAAAAGCTTTAAATCGGATAAAGATTGGACGCAAGATTTGACAGTTACAGACCAATTCACAGTCTCCCAAATAGAATGAGTGGGACTGTGGTGTCTTCTATGGGACCTGGAGAACTAGTTGAAATAGAAGGAAGGTTCAATAGCGAGAGTTATGTGGAAATATTGCAGGACGTAATGATGCCTACAGTGCGTATTGCTTACCCAAATCAGTATATTTATTTTGTGCATGATAATTGCTCTGTGCATAAAGCCCGTATCGTTCAGGATTGGTTGCGAACCCAGCACAACGTGACTGTTATTAACTGGCCGTCAAAGAGTCCGGATTTAAATCCCATACAAAATTTATGGGGTCAAATGGTCCTTAACTGGGACCCATCTGAAGTCAGGACCAAGAAAAATTTACGCGACTTAGCCATGTTCACCTGGGAGTCCATGCGTGGTAAACCACTGTGTTCGAACATGGTAGCTAGCATGCCAAGCCGTTTAGAACAGATCGAGTCCGGTGAAGGTGCACCTCTTCGGTATTAAAATTAAATTATTATTAAATTGAAATATTTAAATAGGTAGGTATTAATATATTGGGTTGGGAATTTTGCAGAAGATTTATTTTATTCGATACTTACTGCTTAGTTAATTTCTGAAACTGTTCAAGCTCTCAAACAATCAAAATACCAAGTTAACCTGTCACTTAATACCTAATTATTCTGCATAATTATTAAACTATGTTTACACAATCTAACGAAGAATGTAAATGAATTGATCCCCTGGTTCAGTTTAGGCTTAATGTGTTACCAATAAAAAATATGTTAAGTGATGTTATTGTGACAATAAATGCAGGAATGAGGCAACCTCGTTATCTCATTTATAACATGCTTATTCACTTTGACATACCTATTTATTGTTGCACATTAACAAACATTATGCAACCCAACCCAATATCATTGAATAGTTAAAAACCAAAATAAATACCTAACTGATAAATATTATGGTAGTTTTATTCATTTTACCTTATATCCTCAAAACTACTCTATTTATTCGATATCACACACTATACTACACAGATAAGTATAAAAATTTATCAGCAACAGCAAAATAATCATTAAAAAAATAGTAAGTATAACCTAAATAAAATAAAAAACAGGCCTAGACCTGCGACCAACCACGACTCGATCCTTAGCTACCTGTTTCCAAAGTCCGCTATGTTAACCATTGAGCTACGACTGCTGTGATGCAAGCAGCGAAATTAAGGTTTAAATTATTATTAGTCATCAAACTGCGCGTCTTAAATTCTAGTGTGTGTGCGCGCCAGTCAATGTGTGTGTTTTAATGTGTCTATAATGGTATTCAATGAATTCAATTTGTCGTTAAAAGATGGCGTTGTCTGGCTGTGCAGGTTTAGACCACTTCGTGTGTACATGTCACGTCACGTTGTAATGCCGCGTAGTCCCGCTATTGCCCGTGTTGCGTGGGTCAAATAGCTCGAAGGACCAAAAGCTGTTGTGTGTTTCAACAGATATATATTGATTTGTTTGATATTGATAGATGATATTTAGGGGCAGAAGATTGCGTAATAAAGGTATGATAAAAAACACAACCTACTGCGACGAGTGCTTTATTTTCACTGATTTTGCATGAAATGCCAATAGAGTAAAATGCTGACATAGCAACGCGCAATGCGCCGGAATTACCAATAAATTATATACAATAAAAAGATACTTGTACAGTTGTCTGTACAGATGTTAGTGAGGTGCACTTTTTTTGGGAGGAAGTGCAGCCGTTGTATAAACCTATTCTTCTTTTTTCATAATTTGAGTGTTTGTGGGGAAAAAGTTGAATTGTCGAGGCGCATTTCAGTTAACCACTGTGTACGGTTAGCAACCGCACATTAGACTTTGTACCGATGCGACCTGAATTTTAGAACTAGAATGTAATATCAGCAATATTGGCAGCTCAGCTCATTAAGTCGCATACAGAAAAATAGTTAGTTACCACGGAACCGCGAACGCGCTACACCAAATTATAACATAATTTTGGCATTTTCCTAAACGTCTAAATTTATACCTTTTAATATCATTTAAGTCAGTTTGTGCAATATAATAATTTAATAATAATATCTTAAACACAAAACAGATTTCTTATTGAACATTCAACAAAACCTTCCAAAACAATTAACATTAACATTATATGTAGTTTGGCACATCTTGCCGCTACATTTTGGTCCTTCTACGCTATTTTAAACCAGTAGTGCCGTGTGTGATACGTTTTCACTCGGAGGAACATTTGCCGTAATCGCGGGAACATTTTTATAATCATTATATAAAAATTTAAAACATATTTTAACCATCTTAACATTAAAAACATAAACATTCGAACATTTAAAAATAAGAATATTCGTCTTTGTTGGTCGAGAGTCCCGTAAGACCCGACCCGAAAAAATATGATTCCTAAACATTGAACATTTTAAACATCGAACATTATACACATTGAACATTTTAAACATCGAACATTATAAACATTGAACATTAAAGGAATAAAGTGAACATTAACATTAAATAAAACAGTGAATAAAAACAGATATAAAATTAACAGTGATTAAAAAACAAAACAGTGAACATAAAGACGGCCCCTTAGGGAAGCGCCGTCGACGCAATCAGGATCAGGAGGCTTAAGAGGGATCAGGATACTTAGTCCCTGGAAGGAAAGCAGAGCACGGTGGTAGCTGTCAAATCGGTGAGCGCGTTCCAGTTATTTTACCTGCTTGGGAATATCCTGATCTATTGCAATTACGATGTCTTCCTATTCTGAATTAGTGCAAGCGCAGCAAGCAATTTTTAATGAAGTTAGCGCTATTCTTAGCAACTTTAAAAAGGATGTTTCTGGGAGAAAAACTACCGTTCAGTATCATGACGAAAGATTAAAACGGCTACAGGAATATTGGGCACTTTTTAAAAACAATGACGCCGCTATGGCTAACTTTGAGGGCGAGAAAGTTGGGGCCTATTACGAGAAAAATATCTTTGGTCAGGTTGAGGCGATGAATGCTGAGGCAAAGCAGCTAATTTTGCAATCTAAATTACTTTTGTCTGAAGGTAAACGCCAAATAGATATGGATAACACCGAGAAGGCATTACCGCACAACGATGTAAACCAAGCTGGGTCATCAGGGACGCAGGGGCAAGAACCACCAAAGCCTAGTTCGCAGCGGAATGTAACTCAACCTCATGTTGAAAAGTATTCTAACTTTTCACGGCCAACTCAGCCAAATAGATCTCAGGGGAATGGGCCCGAAGATTATGACGAAAAAACTCAGGAAATGCTGAACGAGCAGCGGTCTAACATTCGTGCTTTTGAGAGAACAGTACAGAATCTTTGTGTTGATGAGGGAAAGGAAAGATGGCAATTTGAGGATAAATTACGTACGTTAACTCAGCGATGGGAAAAGGTAGATAGTATGTAATGGAAATTGGATAACATTATTATAAACATGGCACCATTTGAGCGTGATTATAACCGATTAGAAATGCTTTATGAGGAATACAAACACCTATTAAATGGTAAAATGTGGAATCAAAAACATCAAGAGAAGTCAACGCCAACCAGAGAACTGCCAATTTTCAATGGCAACTACGCGCAATGGCCTACCTTTAAGGATCTGTTCATAGAGATGGTGGACAGTAATACCTACATATCTAAGGCTCAGAAAATGCAGCATTTAAAGTCTAAATTGAGGGGTGAACCTGAAAAAATTGTTCAACATCTTAACATCAGTACTAACAATTATGATGCTTGCTGGGAGATTCTACAGCGAAGATATGATAACATCTGCCGTTATAAGACATCAAAACATTCCCAATTAATGGCCCCCATCTCAAGTGCCCGAATAAGACAATCACCCGTTTTCCACCATACAGGGGTTGATTTTACAGGGAGCTACCCCATCAGACTAAATAAGGGGAGGGGAGTCAAAGTCAACAAAGGGTACATAGCCGTATTCGTGTGCATGGTGACCAAAGCAGTGCACCTAGAGCTTGTATCAGATCTTTCAACGCCAACATTTTTACTCGCTTTAGAACAAATGGGGAACAGGCGAGGGTGGCCAAAACATATATACAGCGACAACGGGACAAACTTTGTTGGAGCTGATAGAGAGTTAAAGAAACAGTTACATGCCGAGCAAACATTTAATAACATAGTTCTATCAAAAAATCTCAATGAGCATGGTATAGAGTGGCATTTCAATGCTCCAAGTTGGCCCACGGCAGGGGGACTATGGGAAGGTGCCGTTAAATCCATGAAGTACCACCTAAAACGTGTGCTGGGAGAGCAGGCACTCACATACGAGGAGTTCATAACCTTGCTTAGCAGAATCGAGGCTTGCATGAATTCAAGACCTCTATGCCCCCTAACAGAAGACATCGATGATTTGGACTGTTCAACACCAGGCCATTTTCTTGTCGGTCGCCCACTGCTAGCACCGCCACGAGAAAACGTCCAAGAACAGCACATTGGGCCACGAAACATATGGCAATTATTAGAGAAGATGATGCAAGGGTTCTGGAGAAAATGGACTACTGAATATTTACAACACCTTCAAGTCCGCAGTAAATGGAACAAATAAACAGAAAACCTAAAATTAGATGACGTTGTTCTCATTAAGGAAGACAACTTGCCTCCAACAAAATGGGCATTAGGTCGAGTGCAAGAAGTGCACCCCGGGAAAGACGATTTAGTACGTGTCGTCACTCTGAAGACAAAAAGGGGAACTTTAAAAAGACCCGTTACCAAATTAGCTAAATTACCAACAGAAAAACCTGAAACACAACCAGAAATAATCAAGTCAGAAACTTAAGGTCCATCTAACACTAACAGAAAACAAAGATCTCGAC
Source organism: Tuta absoluta (assembly GCA_027580185.1). Taxonomy (NCBI): domain Eukaryota; kingdom Metazoa; phylum Arthropoda; class Insecta; order Lepidoptera; family Gelechiidae; genus Tuta; species Tuta absoluta. The sequence goes on along the minus strand of JAQAHW010000122.1, from coordinate 67,066 downwards.
CCAGACACTTTTACTGCAATTTTGTATGTTTATTAGTCACATTGGCAACACTATTTCAACCAACAACGCAAACAAATGACTTAATTGACATAACACCATTTGAACAAAATAGAGCAGTGTATTTTGACCGAATTGGCAATCTTCAGACTGTGCATGATGACTGGAAAATCGTGACGTATTATAACATGACAACATACTGGCAAGGAATTAATAATATACAGCATGTTGTAGAACATTTAGCAAAGCGTTGTGATGAATTTGAATACCAAACAATGTGCCGTGCTATCGTAACAGAGCTTAACCAGGAGCTTTCAGAATTAGATCACAACAATTTTATCTTGAAAATGCATCACGGGCAAATCAAAGGAAGAGTTACTCACGGCCTTATTAACGGCGTTGGTTATCTAGCAAACAGTTTATTTGGAGTCCTGGACGAAAATTTTGCTCAACAATACAAAAAAGATATACTGGAGGTTCATAAAAATCGAGATCACCTTCTGAATTTAATCAAAGGGCAAACATCAATTATTGAGGCCCACAACAACATTCTGAAAAGAAACGAAGAAGCCATGAACACACAATTTAACCTTATAGCAGAACATTTAAATATGAGCGATAATTATTTTCGACGGTTGGAAGCTAAATTAAAGGAAAATGAGGACGTGAGCTATTTCAATATTATGACGTCAACTGCTACAATAATTCTTTCAAAATTACGTCATATCCAACAAATGTTATATGGTCACGTTGATACAAGATTACTACCTCAGAATCAGCTCCTACAGGAATTGAACATTATTTCCGGCCAAATACCTAAACATCTATCACTCCCCGTAGACGATATTCAAGCTCAATTAGCGGATATTTACAAGCTTCTAGAAGTAAAGTCGAGAATAATAGATAACTTCTTCATTATAGAAATCACTTTACCACTGACCAGCGATAATCATTTTGCATTGAACAGAACTATTCCTATCCCAATTTTGAACAAACTCAATCAAACATTAACCATGATCATAAAATCTAGATACATCGCTGTAAACATAAGAAAAGAATTGTACATGCCTTTATCTGATAACGATATAACACCCTGTATAAAGGTCGAACCTGCGACCTACATTTGCTCGATCAACGCGTAACATGCGAAGCCGCCAAGCACCTTGCGAAGTGAGCGCGATAACAAATACTACGTCACTGAACTGCACTTATTTGACTAGCAACTACTACGACAACTGGCTATCGCTACAAATACCTAATACATGGTTATACGTGTGTCACCAGGATTGTCAATTGCAAATTATATGTCAAGAGCGCATGATGTCACAAGTGTTACGTCACACAGGAATAATCAGAGCAAACCCAGGATGTATAATCAAGAGTGGAGAAGAAACATTTTACACCCAAATGTACTATCAAAATAATATCTACATAAATCCCGATATACCATCGATGACATTTGGAAACATCAATGATCTAACGTCAATGCAGCAGATAGAACCATCACCTATACAAATCAGAACTAATATTAACACTGACGAGTATAACAGACTTCAGAGTAAATTGAGAGACTTAGAAGCTCAAAGTGCAACAGAGTCAGAATCTAACGATGTCCATCAGTTTGCTGTCTCGTACACGACCCTAGGCTTTGTGATTCTTGTTGTGGCCGCAGGGAGCACATACATGCTCTGGAAAAGAAGGAAGACGGCTAGAGCCAACGTGACTACTAGAGCTAAACAAGAAGCGCCGCCTAAGCCAAATAGAATTTACGCAACACCTCATCAATTTAATACTGAATAATTTTGCTTATAACTAATTAACTTATTTAAGTATTTAATTTAAACTGTAATTTAAATTTGATTTCTTTAAGTAACATTTTTAATTTTATATAAGTTGATAACTTTTACATTAAGTTAGATGAACATTGTTTTCTTCCCTTTTTTGTTGTTGCCAATATGTACGGTTAGCAACCGCACATTAGACTTTGTACCGATGCGACCTGAATTTTAGAACTAGAATGTAATATCAGCAATATTGGCAGCTCAGCTCATTAAGTCGCATACAGAAGTGTTTAATTTAGCGTTGCTATGCTGGGGTAAGTCAGGTATTAATGACGGTCTATGAATGCGCCGCGATTTCGCACGCGTCGCTCTGGGCGTGTGTTGTCCCTTTCTCACTCGCAGGGCGAGACTGGCGACGTGCGCGCAGACCGCCTGACGGCGCCAAGCGGTGATTTCTGCACCGCGGTCAGTCACTCAAAACCGTTCGGACAGGAGGGTATCGCGTATCGTGCGGATTTCCCGCCACGCGTTTTGTGATGCCGCGTGTAATGGACGATTCAATTTGAGATCGCGCGTGTTGATGCATCGTATTATTGTGTTTCTCCTGGGTTGTACTGGAATGCCAGGCTTAGTGATTGTTGGATGTCTCGACGTCTTCCACGTGAGCGTCGCGTTGAATAGGCGTCGCGGTGGCCATTTTGGCCCGCGTTTGTACGGCCCAAATTCGGGTTGGGTCACGCGTAATGACTAATATCAAAGTGGAATACGAACAGAAGCTGTGAGTGGTTTGACGTGAATAACGCGCCAAGGCTGTAGTGGAATGCTGGGTGTCGATATCTTTTCCACCCAGCCCTGTAAGTACCCACGGAATTCCCATTTGATCCATTCCCTGAACTTCCTTTCTCCGTTGGGTATTTTATGCATTTGGACCGGCACGTTGACTGTAAGTATTAAACCTGGTTGTTTAGTATAAAACTGTTTATTCGTGTTAATGGTGTGTTCCCTTTAGTCATATTTGTTGTACCATATCATTGTGACTCATTAGTACGAATTGCGGAATTCGTGGGGTGATATAATTTGGAGGTACTTACTTATAATCTAGTGCTAATACGTGTGACGTAACGCCAGATCGGCAGACGGTATTTACTACCGACTTGAGTTATGTAAAGGTCAGAACACATCATTTGCCAATTTCACTCAACTTAGTTAATTAAGTTAAATAGATTTAGGTTCACGTTTAATTCATAGTATGCGCTGCTATATTGTGCAGCGTATGCTATTTAGCGCTGCGTAACGCGGCCATTGTCTGCCTCCAGTTGAACTCCTGCTATTTTGTTCGAAATTTACCTGTGTAAATCGCTTCCACTGCGGGAGTTTAGCTTGGAATTAGACAATTTTTGGTAGTAGAGCGTGGTTCAGAAAACCACTAGATTTAAGATTATTTTAGTATAAGATTTTTAATCTACCTACGTAAAAAAAAAAAATATATATATTTATTGTGATTGTAGTGTGCCCTGTGTAGAATATCCTATCGGTAGGATCAGGGCCAATCAATTAGTGAATTGCTTGTTATTATCGTTGTGTTTACCCTGTGCGGATATCCTAACGGTAGGATCAGGGCCGATTGTCTATTATTTTTTTTTATTGTAAGGTTCGGTGTTACTTTGAGTTGGTACCATGGCTCCCACAATTACACAGCTTCAGGCAAAAATTAGAACGCACCTAATTTGGTTCGCGACTAAGCAGGCGATGGTCGGTCGCGGGGACCGAGAGGACGCACTCATCGCTTGTGCGCAACGGATTGACGAACGGGTCGCGGAGGTGTTGGATTGCCTCACTGGATGCGAGGAGTTATTTGATGGGACGCCTGATGAGGAGGTCAAACTTACGGTCCGGACGAATGTGACCCAGTGCATGGAGATGGGGCAGGAGATCCAGCAGGCGGCTGCTGTGATCACCAGGCGTAGAGCTGGGGAGCCGGACCCACCCCATGGTCCGCGGGGACCGGGGGTGCAAGTGCCCCTGCCGGCTGTGGCGATTCCGGTCTTCCACGGGGACTACACGGATTGGACCCGATTCCAGGATCTGTTTGACAGTGTGATTCATAACCGCACTGACTTGCAGCCGGCCTATAAAATGGCACAATTGATGGCCAAGCTGCAAGGTGAGCCCCATGAGCTGGTAAAGCATCTACCAGTCGATGATGCAAGTTACGAGACGGCTCGCGGTTTGCTGATCGAGAGATACAGCAACAAACGTCTCATGATTGACCAACTCCTGGAACAGTGGCTCACCGTGCCGACCATCACACGAGGGACGGACCTCAGGGCCAAGGTCCTCAACCCTGTCTGCGTTGCAGTGAACGCTCTTGAGAGACAGGGGATGCCGGTGTCAGGCTATGATTATATCCTGGTCCACACGTTGTTGCGCCGCCTGCCGAGCGACATGGCCGCTCGTTTTGAACAGTCACACGGAGGTAAGACATCTGATTACCTCCCGACCTTCGAGGAGCTCAAGTCCTTCCTCGAGGCCGAGTGCAGGCGGGTAGATGCCCAATTTGGAGAGTCGCCTCACGCGGAGTCTGCGGCCGCTCGCCGCCCGGAACGGCCGGGTGCACAGGCGCGAGACGGTAAGAGTAGGCCACCCAGGCGATACAACGTCGCTAATTTGGAAACGAGGTGTGCCTACTGCAGAGAGGCGGGGCATCAGGTGACTGCGTGTGAGGAGTTCGCTGCACAGCGGGTGCAGAAACGTCGTGGTGTGGTGCAGCAACGGCGTTGGTGCTTTAGGTGTATGGGGCCGCATCAGGTGCGAGAGTGCCCATCAAGCACCAACTGCAGGTACTGCCAGGGTGCCCACCATCAGCTCCTATGCATGAACCGCAGCGGAGATTACGGAGGCAGAGCTGACGCGGGTCAGCGGACGGAGTCTGCCCTACCTAGACGGGAGCAACGCTCCCCACTCCCTCCAAGGAGGAGTCCTCTTCCACCAGGGTTTCAGGGACGAGGCCAGGGACATCAGCAGGTGATGCCCCCTTCACCACGCGCGAGACAGTCACCACCTCGGCAGCAGGTGCCGGAACAGGGTAGGTGGTCACAGGTCCAAGGTCAGGGGCACCCATCACAAGTACGTGATGCTACGGGCGGGTGCCAACACCAGGGCCAGTACATGCAGTACTCGGCGGGTCTGAACAACATGGTGAGTTCCCATGACCCACGCATGCCTCTCCCCTTGGCTGAGCACCCGCGGCTACAGGCGCATCCACGGTACGCGCGCCTGCCGCAGGGTTACTATAGGCTGCCAGCCATGGCGCACAGGACCAGAGGTCCCTATCAGCAGGAGTGGGACCCACTCGAAGGTGTACGGAGAGAGGGGACCCACCCGCAGGACGCGGACACTCCGCGCTTAGATTCCTGCTAGGTAATCGCCGCCTACACGCCAGCTTCGGCCCCCCGGCCAATTACGGTATTGTTGCCTACGGCAATGATTTGGGTATGGGGATACGGTGGCCGCAGCATACAGGTAAGAGCCTTGTTAGATACAGGGGCTCAGGGTTGTATTGTGTCTAGTAAGCTGGTGAGTAGGCTACGCTTAAATATAAGGCCCACAACGGATGGGGCTGTAGGTATTGGATGTGTAGATGTGCCTGACGTTCGGGGTCAGGTGAACTTCGAGTTCACATTAGGTAATACAGGTACAGGGGTCAGCTATCATGCCTCAGCAGTGGTGCTGGATGATGTGGTAGGGAAACTTCCTCAGGTTCGGTTACCGTCAACGGTACGAGGGTTAACCACAGGCTTAGAGTTAGCTGATCCTGAATTTGATACTCCTGGTACGGTGGACGTTCTCCTCGGGTCAGACGTCCTCGGGAGATTCTGGTGTGGCAGAAAACGGGTACTTCAGCAAACTGGTTTAGTGGCCGTTGATACCACAGGGGGGTATGTTATTTTTGGCCCAGTTTGGAGACCTCAGGACCTACCAGAGGGCGATACGGTTCTCTATGGTAGTGTGTTGTCGGAGGTGCTGCAGAGGTTTTGGGAGTCTGAGGAGCCACCCACAGCGGATAGACGGAAGCCAGAGGATGACGAGTGCGAGCTGTTCTATCAGTACAACACTGCACGAAGTTCGTCAGGTAGGTTTGTTACCAGGCTGCCATTTCTCCCAAACCGCCCCTCCTTAGGTAGTTCGCGACAGATCGCGGAACGGAGACTACTGGCTATGGAGAGAAAGATGAAGCGAGATGCAGCACTTCGGCAGAAGTATATCGAATTCATGAGGGAGTACCTAGAGTTAGGCCACATGTCGGTGTCCAGCATAGATTGGAGGTGTGTCGAGCATTACTACATACCACACCTGGCTGTTTTGAAGTCACCGGAGGCGAAGATACGGGTAGTGTTTGACGGTTCTGCTCCTACATCGAATGGTGTGTCTGTGAACCAGTGTCTGCACGCGGGTCCCAAGTTGAACCGGGACATTGTGGACATCCTCACAGATTTTCGGTTGCACCAAGTAGCGTTCGTCGCAGACGTCAAAATGATGTTTCGCCAAACAATTATACACCCGGATGACCGTCGGTACCAGCTGATTTTGTGGCGTGAGAGCCCTGACGAGCCGATGGTCACTTATGAGCTTAACACGGTAACGTATGGTCTGAAGCCAAGTCCGTTTTTGGCAGTACGCACGCTGCGAGAGTTGGCCGCACAGGAAAGGGTAAGATTCCCTCGAGCCGCAGCAGTACTGGATCGCGACGTCTACGTGGATGACATCTGCACGGGTGCAGATAGCGTGCAACAAGCACTGCTACTACGAGACGAGCTGATCGCGATCATGGAATCAGGAGGTTATGAGTTGCGGAAATGGCTGTCCAGCTGTCCAGAGCTCCTGGCCGGGTTGCCAGGTGAGTTCCAGCAGGACCCGCACCTTTTCGAGAACCCGGACAATCCAAATACGTTGAGCATCCTAGGGGTGCAATATAGGCCAACGCATGATGTCTTTACGTATCAGATCGAGCCAGACCTTTTGCAGAAGACTTGGACGAAGCGTTCGGTATTATCGACGATCGCCAGAACTTTCGATCCTAACGGGTGGATCGCACCGGTGACGTTCATGGCGAAGTGCTTCTTGCAAAGGTTGTGGCTAGCAAACTTGGGTTGGGACGACCAGCTCTCCGGAGAGCTGTTGAATGATTGGACCAAGTTTGTGACCACCTTACCAGGGATCGTACGCATCGCCATACCTCGCAAATTGCTCCCATCGGTGGGATGTAAGGCTACCCTACATGGGTTTTGTGATGCCTCGGAGCGAGGGTACGCGGCAGCTGTCTATTTGCGGACAGTCAGTTCAACGGGAACTGTAGACGTGCGTCTAGTTATGGCCAAGAGTAAGGTGGCTCCGGTTAGGACAAGATGGACCATTCCAAAGTTGGAATTGGCGGGAGCAGCGCTTCTCACGCGCTTGCTACATCATGTCGCTAGTAATCTACGCGGTACCATCACTTTGGATGAAACGGTGTACGCATGGACCGACAGTAGGATAGTTCTGTGCTGGTTACAGACGTCGGTACATACTCTTGAGGTTTTCGTGGCAAATCGGGTGTCACAGATTAAAGGATCGGAAACTCCGTTGGTATGGAGACACGTACCGGGAGAACAGAACCCAGCGGACTGCGCCTCACGGGGATGTAGGGCCCCTGATTTGGTAGGTCACTCACTGTGGTGGGGACCTCAGTGGCTGACTGAGTCACCTGAGAGATGGCCATACAATGAGTGCGGGTCGCCGCTTGGGCCACCTGATCGAGGTTTGCGAGTGAACGTAGGGCAGATCGTACCTAAACCTAGTGCGGCTTTCTTGCTGGAACGATACAGCTCCCTCGACAAACTTCTAGGGGTGACAGGTTGGATCAAACGGTTCGTGAACAACTGTAGAAACCCTCAAGCAGAACGGAACTTGGCACCTGTCCTCTCGCCTGCGGAGCGGAATGCGGCTCTAAGTTTATTGGTTAGGGTCGTCCAGGTGGAACATTTTGAGGAAGAGGCCAGGCTGCTCAGGGATGGCCGTGGAAAGCTGAAGGGAGGTCTTGTGCGCCTCAACCCGTTCGTGGACGAGCATGGAATGCTCCGGGTTGGAGGTAGACTTCGGAACGCTAACCTGCCCTTTTCAGCACGGCATCCGCTGTTACTCCCAAAGAAGGGACCTTTGGTAGAACTTATAGTTAGGGATCGTCACCAGAAAAACTCGCATGCGGGCTGCAATGCACTTTTGGCTATTCTGCAGCGCGAGTTTTGGATCTTGTCTGGACGACGTACGGTACGGAGCATTGTGTTTCGGTGCTTGCCTTGCTATCGGTTGAAGGCAGCCACAATGCAACCTCAGATGGGAGACCTCCCACCGGACCGGGTGACGGAAGCCTGGACGTTTGCGGGTGTGGGAACGGACTTTGCGGGGCCTTTTATGGTAAAGGCATCACGCCTTCGCAACGCGAAGTCAATCAAGGCGTATTTGTGCGTGTTTGTGTGCCTAGCAACCAAGGCCGTCCACTTGGAACTCGTGGCCGACCTCACTACGGAGGCTTTCTTAGCAGCTTTAGATAGATTTGTGTCGCGAAGAGGGCGACCAGCGCTGATCAGGTCGGACTGTGGTACCAACTTTAAGGGCGCTGATCGATGTATGAAAGAAATTATAACGTTTTTATCGGAAAACGAGGAAGCTATCGGCACGAGCCTCTCCCGTCAGGGCATTAACTGGGTGTTCGATCCACCAGGATGCCCCCACTGGGGTGGTATATTTGAAGCGGTTGTAAAGTCCGCTAAGACGCATTTGATGCGCGTTATAGGTTTAACGATATTAACCTTTGAGGAGCTAGCGACCGTGTTTTGTAAAATTGAGGCCGTTCTCAATTCACGTCCTTTGTGTCCGCTTAGCTCAGATCCGAATGATCTGGAGGCCCTGACACCAGGGCATTTCTTAATTGGCCGACCACTTAACGCCTTGCAAGAATACCCCTACACAGAGGTCAGTAGCAATCGTTTGACGCGTTATGAGTTGCTGCAGCAAATGTCTCAGAATTTTTGGAAGCGATGGTCGCTTGAGTATTTGCACATTCTGCAGCAACGCCTTAAGTGGACGGACAGAACTAAACCCCCTCGCATCGGAGATCTCGTTCTGGTTAAGGATGCCAACCTGCCGCCACTGCGATGGCGCAGAGGGCGCATTCTCAACTTGTTCCCAGGTAGTGATGGCACTCCTCGAGTCGCGACAGTTCAGGTAGGGGATTCAGTTCTTAAGCGAGCAATAGCAACGCTATCTCGTCTCCCCAGTAGTGAATAGGCCTAAGGGATTCGGCCTAGGGCGGGTGAATGTTTAATTTAGCGTTGCTATGCTGGGGTAAGTCAGGTATTAATGACGGTCTATGAATGCGCCGCGATTTCGCACGCGTCGCTCTGGGCGTGTGTTGTCCCTTTCTCACTCGCAGGGCAAGACTGGCGACGTGCGCGCAGACCGCCTGACGGCGCCAAGCGGTGATTTCTGCACCGCGGTCAGTCACTCAAAACCGTTCGGACAGGAGGGTATCGCGTATCGTGCGGATTTCCCGCCACGCGTTTTGTGATGCCGCGTGTAATGGACGATTCAATTTGAGATCGCGCGTGTTGATGCATCGTATTATTGTGTTTCTCCTGGGTTGTACTGGAATGCCAGGCTTAGTGATTGTTGGATGTCTCGACGTCTTCCACGTGAGCGTCGCGTTGAATAGGCATCAGGTGGCCATTTTGGCCCGCGTTTGTACGGCCCAAATTCGGGTTGGGTCACGCGTAATGACTAATATCAAAGTGGAATACGAACAGAAGCTGTGAGTGGTTTGACGTGAATAACGCGCCAAGGCTGTAGTGGAATGCTGGGTGTCGATATCTTTTCCACCCAGCCCTGTAAGTACCCACGGAATTCCCATTTGATCCATTCCCTGAACTTCCTTTCTCCGTTGGGTATTTTATGCATTTGGACCGGCACGTTGACTGTAAGTATTAAACCTGGTTGTTTAGTATAAAACTGTTTATTCGTGTTAATGGTGTGTTCCCTTTAGTCATATTTGTTGTACCATATCATTGTGACTCATTAGTACGAATTGCGGAATTCGTGGGGTGATATAATTTGGAGGTACTTACTTATAATCTAGTGCTAATACGTGTGACGTAACGCCAGATCGGCAGACGGTATTTACTACCGACTTGAGTTATGTAAAGGTCAGAACACATCATTTGCCAATTTCACTCAACTTAGTTAATTAAGTTAAATAGATTTAGGTTCACGTTTAATTCATAGTATGCGCTGCTATATTGTGCAGCGTATGCTATTTAGCGCTGCGTAACGCGGCCATTGTCTGCCTCCAGTTGAACTCCTGGTATTTTGTTCGAAATTTACCTGTGTAAATCGCTTCCACTGCGGGAGTTTAGCTTGGAATTAGACAAGAAGAATAATTAGTTACTACGGAACCGCGAACGCGCTACACCAAATTATAACATAATTTTGGCATTTTCCTAAACGTCTAAATTTATACCTTATAATATCATTTAAGTCAGTTTGTGCAGTATAATAATTTAATAATAATATCTTAAACATAAAACAGATTTCTTATTGAACATTCAACAAAACAATTAACATTAACATTATATGTAGTTTGGCACATCTTGCCGCTACACACTGGAACACTAGAGCTTAACCGACCTATGGGAAACTTATTTGAAGACTGCGGGGAAGCCCGAACCCCCCTCGAATATGGCCACCGGGTCCTCCCATCTAGTCACCGGCTGGCACGGTGGAGCATATCGGGATTTTTCGCGAGTTGGTGGGGCAGCCTTTTGCACGTTGCTGGCGTGCTACTTGGGCCCCCTACTGACTGCAGTCGGCCAACGGCTAGCACCGTGCTTCGGATCCCGCTACCCTTCAGACTGAGTTACCCGGTACAGTATCGCCCAGAGTCCAAGACCGGTTCTGAATAGCGCAACTGACATTCTCCGATTCCCCCAAAGGCACTGGCACTCCCACACACTGACGGAACGCAGCAAGCTACTTGGCGCCAGACTTCGGTGGGATGGTGGTCGCGAGCCAGGCGGCCCCTTACGGAGCCTTCCACCGCTTAGTGGGATCGTTCAGCCGGACTTATCCACAGGAAAGCCGTGTTGCCGTTGCCCGGGGTGGACCGCTAGGAGGCAGATCCCATACCACCCCAAGCAAAAAGGAGTCTTTTCGACTGAACACCTACTTTTCGGGGTACATCTGTCCCAGTCACTGACAGGCTTGAGCTTCTAGGCATGGAGTTGACATCAAATCTAAATTTTGGCGCGACCATCGAGTACAAGGCTCAAATGGCGGCTAAGAAGCTGGGCATCCTGAATAGAGTGAAGCGATACTTTACGCCTGGACAGCTTTTAACTCTTTACAAAGCACAAGTCCGATCCTGCGTGGAGTATTGCAGTCACCTTTGGGATGGCTCAGCCAAATACCAACTTGCCGCTCTTGACTCGGTGGAACGCAGGGCCAAGAGGCTCATAGGCGACATAAAACTGGTAGACACCAAGCTACATAGCCTGGCACATCGCCGCAAGGTTGCCTGCTTGTCGGTTTTTTATAGATTGTACTTCGGAGAGTGTGCTCAAGAGCTTCACGACCTTGTTCCACCAGCTCCCTTCTACCATCGGACATCCAGACGCACCGCCGGATACCATCCGTACCTGGTTGCCATTCCACTAATTCGGACTAAGCGCTTCCAGTCATCATTTATAATGCGCACTGCTAAAGTCACTACCTGCGTCTGTGTTTCCAAACGCATACAACCCTAATCTCTTCAAAATAAGAGTGAACAGGCTTCTTCTGGGTAAGCTCGCTCCATCTTAGACTCTGTCTCTGTCCTATGACCTAGACTAGAGTCACGAGCAAACCCATCATTAATAAAAAATAAATTAAAAAAAGCTACATTCTTTTGTTAATTTTGCTATATCAAGCTGTAAAACATCAAAACTAATGGAAAGTTGTCTAGCTGCTAAGGCGAGTGATGTGATATATGGGGAAATGAATTCTTAGAAATTCTAAAGACAAATGACAGTTATCTTTTACATTTCAATTTTGCTAAATAAAACAAATTTTAATAAACTTACTGGGCTTTTGTTAACTGAGACTACCACTTCCTGTATGGCTATCAAAATTTGAATCAAAATAATATGAAGAGCTTCTGTCAAGGATTTTTAATCTAAAAACGAGTTTAATTTACAAAAAAAATACTATTGGATATCCGATATAAAATATATCCGTAACAAGTCATAAGTTTCGGATGATTTCAGATAGTGGCTTAAGTTCCTTGAGGAGTTGTTTAGTTTACTGATTTCAGCTTAAATGGCGATTATATATTAATAAACCTATAAAGCTAACTTTTCAAGTCTTAAAAAATATTAAAGTCGTTTGTTTTTAGCTTATAATTTACGAACCTTTATTATTTATTATTTTGGGTCATTTTAGGTATTTGGATAGGTCGACATTTAGTCATTTTTATATTGAACATTATCCATACCAAAAGATAAGTTGAAATTTAAATTTTCTCGCTATTAAAGATATAGTAACAGATGTACAAACGCATTTTGTGTGATTTTATTCCGCTGAAATATTGATTTTTAATTTAGTATATTTATTTACCTCCTCGTTGCTTTATTTGCTCTAAAGCAACTGGTAAAAAATAAAACAATAGTTCAAAAATGTATTTAACATATTGGATTAATGATTTCTGTTTGTAACGTCGCCCTGCCTACTTAATTTTTTTATCCTACATCGCTCAACTGAAAATAAATAAATTAAAACTTAAACTGGTAACCGGAATTTAATTCACTTAGATTTATAAAAAAGCCAGGTGATCGTCTCGTCGTCCCTTTGTTGTGATCCGATAGTAAATAATCAAATTGTATGCAGAAATATTTTGATATGTTGACGCAGTAATATTAAAGAAATATGGATTTCTTGCGGAAACGTTTTAGAGTTACATTTGGAAATGGAAATATAACAATGTTCCCAGTTTGGTTGGCATTGTTTAGATCAATTTTTTATCACATTTGGTGAATTTGATACAATGAAGGATGTTCGGTATATTCGAAGTCGGGGACTGACAACATCTACTTTTGGATTTCAGATCCTGACACCTAGCCTCGTGTCTCAATTTTGTTAATTTATTATAATACTGTGCGCTGATATAATAAAAAGGCCCAGTTGTTTTGCGGACTTCAAGCTTCTGGACAATCCTAGTAGGTAAGTTGTTTTGCAGATTTGATAAATTTTTGGTTATTAAGAGAACATAATCTCAATGTTGGTTCGTCCATATTTTGTGACTTTGGATTGAATTCTGATGTTCTTTCAGGGAAATTCATATTTACAAATTCTTCATTTAATAAACATAATTACTTATAGGTAAAGCTATACGAAAATAATAATGAGGCTTAACTATTCACCACGCACAAATTGCATCTGGTGTACTCTGGATGGAAGTTTTTTTGCCACATGGTAAGTTACATGATGAAAGTAATGCCTACCATCTGTTTGTAATCTTTTGTTTTGGGAATTTCTCATTAAGTTACATTCCTTCATAATTACAGGTGGATCGTGAATTAAAATGCACTCTAATGCATTTCCGAGGTGCCTACGCTGAAATTTTAGTAAATTGAGGTAAATAAGATACAAATTTATTATTTTGTCCGAAGGTAGATTTTTTTGCCATGCATTCCAGTCATGTATTCATTTAGGTTTACTTTATTTTCAGATTCTTTCAAGAAAAGAAAGATATCTGTGTTCGAGAAAGAATAAACTGAAAAATTCACAAATAATGTAAGTATTGGAGAAAATTTGTGCTCAGCGAAACGGCTAAAGTTAGCCGCTGAACAAATACTTTGTGTCAGTTTAGTAAAGCTGTTATTTTCTACTTTATAGAAAAATAGTTAAGCTAAAACTATAGGAAGGTCGCCACCTCGTGTCTGCATTGGGACTGCAAGTACGGAAGCACAGGAGCTTTCGGTGTTGGTGAGCTTTTTTTATTTTATTTTTTAGTTGTGGACCCTACGATTTTTAGCCCCGGGGCTTTTAATCTACACCTGACTGTATGGTGGGGAGCAGGAGCTCACCCGGAAAAGCTTGTGGTTGTCCAAACAACCAGCTCAATCGCGCCCTTGGGGCGCGATTGGGCTTACGAGTTATTCTGGGAAGAACGTATTGGACTGAATTTACCCGGCACGTGCCGGTAGTTCCCAAAGTGGGGAGCAAATGAGGGACCTCCGCGCCCCCGCTGGCGGGGGCGTCGGTTGCTTGAGGAGCTTGTGGAGTGTGATCTACTCGCAATGGCTGCAGCAGTGGCTACTGTGATTTCATCATCTTCTTCCGTAAGGATGTGTCTCGGACGGTGTTTAAAACGCGAGGTTGGATGGGGAAAGTAGTTGGACGCGGCAACTATCAAGGGGTTTTTATGATGGAGAGCATTATCGAAGAAGCGACGAGACGCTTCTTTCATATACGCTTTAATGGTAGGGAGGCCTAAGTCGATGTGGAGGTTGGCGTTACGCATGTACCAGGGCGCCCCGGTAGCTTTGCGCATGAAACGGTTTTGGATGACCTGCAGCATTTTCAGATGTGAATCGAAGGTGTGAGCAAAGGCTACGCTGGCGTAGGTCATAATAGGCCTTACGCAGTGTAATAAATATTACCCTGGCCTCTTAAAAAATACTTTTAAAATAGCGACATCTAGTAGAGAACTAAATTCAATATATGAGAATCAGTTCAATGCGTTCGATCAGACTCACTAGTAGTTTAGAATAATGTCAGTAGATGGCATCAATCTAAGAGGTTCATCAAATTGACAAGAGATGGCACTCGCAGTAAAATATAATTTCAAATGTTAAAGGCACAATTTAGGTGTTTATATACGCATTTTATGTTTGAAATAATTTCTTTTATTTATAATTAAATAATTTTATTTTATTTATAAACTGGTTTAGGTTATGTCTAATTCCAAGCTAAACTCCCGCAGTGGAAGCGATTTACACAGGTAAATTTCTAGTAAAATACCAGGAGTTCAACTGAAGGCAGACAATGGCCGCGTTACGCAGCGCTAAATAGCATACGCTGCACAATATAGCAGCGCATACTATGAATTAAACGTGAACCTAAATCTATTTAACTTAATTAACTAAGTTGAGTGAAATTGGCAAATGATGTGTTCTGACCTTTACATAACTCAATTCTGTAGTAAATACCGTCTGCCGATCTGGCGTTACGTCACACGTATAAGCACTAGAGTATAAGTAAGTACCTCCAAATTATATCACCCCACGAATTCCGCAATTCGTACTAAGGAGTCACAATGATAATGGTACAACAAATATGACTAAAGGGAACACACCATTAACACGAAGAAACAGTTTTATACTAAAACAACTAGGTTTAACACTTACAGTCAACGTGCCGGCGCAAATGCATAAAATACCCAACGGAGAAAGGAAGTTCAGGGAATGGATCAAATAGGGATTCCGTTGGTACTTACAGGGCTGGGTGGAAAAGATATCGACACCCAGCATTCCACTACAGCCTTGGCGCGTTATTCACTTCAAACCACTCACAGTTTCTGTTCGTATTCCACTTTGATATTAGTCATTACGCGTGACCCAACCCGAATTTGGGCCGTACAAACGCGGGCCAATATGGCCACCTGATGCCTATTCAACGCGACGCTCACGTGGAAGACGTCGAGACATCCAACAATCACTAAGCCTGGCATTCCAGTACAACCCAGGAGAAACGCAATAATACGATGCATCAACACGCGCGATCTCAAATTGAATCGTCCATTACACGCGGCATCACAAAACGCGTGGCGGGAAATCCGCACAATACGCGATACCCTCCCGTCCGAACGGTTTTGAGTGACTGATAGTGCGGTGCAGAAATCACCGCTTGGCGCCTACCAGGCGGCCCGCGCGCACGCCGCCACCCTCGCCCCGCGAGCGAGAAAGGGACAACATATGCCCAGAGCGATGCGTGCGAAATCGCGGCGCATTCATAGACCGTCATTAATACCTAACTTACCCCAGCATAGCAACGCTAAATTAAACAGGTTATGTGTAGTAAAAATAATTTAAATAAATTATGTTTCGAGAATATTCTAATTGCGACTGAAGCGACGCCTGGTGTTGAGTAGCTAAACTAAGATATGTTTACTATTTAGGGATCCGTTTAAGGGTGGAATATAAAAACCTTTAAATAATAAGTAAAGTTTTTAAATTATCTAAGAACAACAACATTATTGGTCGCAGTGGACTACTGTTGGATTTGGTTTTCTCTTTTGGGGATAATGTTTACATTATTATTTTAAAATAATGGGTTAGGAATATATGGGTTACCAGCAAATCTAAGTCACATACAAAAAACATCGGTGTCTCGCATGAATAGAGGAAAAAGATAAAGAATACACTACTAAGTCTGTCTGTTCAGCATATTCACCAATCAACTTTAAATATTATATCATTGAATATTAGTTGAACGTAAAATAACCTACTAAAATATCAGTGATAAATAGGAAACACTCATACTAGAACAATCTTGATATTAACAAAGTCTGAGTTTATTAAAGAAAACTAGATTCTATGATCTTCATAATATCAATTTAACGTTACGACGATATTTGAAAAACGTATAAATAATTTTATTTTGTACGGGACCCACAATCAAATAAATGTAATATGGATCGAGAATCGAATAGTCGAGATCTTTCCAGTTCGTTAGCTCCACCTGGTGTCGAGTAGCGGAATATCGGTGAAGTATGCGGATCTAAGAAGAATAGTAGTAAAAGTGGAAGAAAAAGAGAAGTGCGGTGTGAAAGTCCTGACCCTGAGGTGCTGCTGGATTGGCGTCACACCACTTCATATGGAAGGTGGATTTTGTCCCGTGGTCGCTGCGGCTCTGCCCTGGAAAGTGGCTGCTGTGTGTTGGAGTATGGATATACTTACATGCTTGAAGCTGTGTTCATGTGTTTTCTGTGGATATCAGCTGACTGCTAGTTGAGTGGATGACCTTGGAATGCTGTGGGCTGGCCTACTATCTACCTAAACCCAGATAAGTGTAGTTTTCCATCCTAATTCTTGTTAGATTGATAGTAAGAAAACATTACAAATTAGGTACAAAATTATTGCCAAGCGGTTAGGTTTGCTAATGATTTATAATATTTAGTAGAGGTAAGGTAGGAAATCCTTTTACTGATTCCATCCTATCTTCATTTATCTACCACACCATATAAGTATCAGATTGGACTAGTTATTTCCTAAGTTTTGTCTGTACTTTGTTTTAACAGAAACTATTTATCATATAAAACCTTATGTTGCTAAGGCGACTATGGAATTTATTCCTATGTTCCTGTGTTTCATACATAATTGGAATTTGTCCAGCAGTGAAACAACATCATTTATACTTACCAATAATTTGATTTGCTTTGCAAACAAATTACTTATATCTCAGTATTGAGAATGGCGATGTCCATCAGTGGATTAAATATCTACTTATATAGAAACCTTTTGTTGCTAAGGCGACTATGGAATTTATTTATATGTCCTGTGTTTTATACATAATTGGAATTTGTCCAGCAGTGAAACAACATTATTTATACTTTCTAATAATTTGATTTGCTTTGCAATCAAATTATTTACATCTCAAATATTGAGAATGGCAGTGTCCATCAGTGGATTAAATATCTACTTATAAATTGTACTTGCTATTTTATAGTAGTACTTTCATCAGATTATATGGTGGGTAGATAATATACTCCCATCCTAATATCGTACCCTGTAATGGGTTCAGATGTTTAGTTTTATTACATCTATATACTTTGTTCGAGAAACCTATCATGACTGGCAGAATGATGCCAATGTGGATCTGTGAATACAGAATAATTACCTAAAGACAAATGATTGTCATCAGATGTCATGTGACAGCTTCTATCTTCCAGCATCAAACCATACTATACTTTTGCGTTCAATATTTCTGTACCAGCATTAAGATCTAAGACCAATTATTTGACCACAGGCGGTTATTATGAGATTCATTTTTGCAATAGCCTTTCTCTACTATGGGATTTGCTGATAGCTTTCCCAAACACTCATCTGGCTCGCGATATGAAACTCATAAGTACTAAAGGGTCTAGCATAAACTGCATTCCCTAACTAACCTCCGTATGGATCATATTAATTGTAGACAAATGTCTTGTGCAGATTATATCTGAACGTTGGTCTAAGGACCACTACTGAAATATTACCAAAGATACTAGTTGGAATCATGTCATTTGACTGATAACCTAACTTATAATACTTACTTCATCAACCAGGCACAGTGGTGTCAATTCGGCTGGTCATGAGATTGGCTATACTAATACAAATATTAAATATGTTGTTCTATGAACATCTGAATCTATTAGATTCCTAAATACTTCTCCGTGGTGTCTAGTACATCACAGCACCTGTCTGTTGGTGCAATCTGTTTAACCCTGGGTGTCAAAACCCACTATCCAGTTCAGGGAGAACCGAATTAACACAGAATTCAGTTGTGATGTCTGCTCTTTTGGTCGGGTTTGCACAATTGATAGTTGTGTAAGGACGACTAGGGGAAAATGGATATCAATTCTGAATATCTGTAAGGGGTGAGGGTTCTACTTCTCAGGGGCGGAGAGGGGGCCCCGTGAGGCTCTCATATACCTTTCCCGATCCTGTCCAACCTTTACTCATGCCAGGAAATCCATGTACCTTCTTAAAGAACTGTTCGGGTTACTTATTTTCTATATTAAACACAACGTAATGGGTCCTACCAACTAACTAGACGATCATGCTAATAATTTACATCATGAACCATTTATTTATATTGTTTTGGGACATTGTTTGAGGTCTGATACTCCTTCAAGTGTTAGAACTTGAACAAGCCCTATCATCCATTCGATAACTCATAGGAGCCATTAGTGGGGTTCGTTACAGCAGGTGGTGTAAATTCTCACCTTATTTCTAAGGGAGAGTTTGCTCTTTTTGTTCAACATCGGATGTAATCTGCCCAAAACGAACGCGGCGCGGTTGCGGACTCTCATAATGTGGCTACGGAAGCTAAGTCTTGAGTCGAGGGTGACTCCTAGATATTTGGTCTCGTTGACCCACGGGATGGGTCGGCCGAAAAGCTTTACAGCGGGGACGTTTAATCGGTGCGAACCTCTACGAAAGTGCACGGCTGCACTTTTTTCCGGATTTACCTCGATTCTCCATTTTCGGAACCAGCTCCCGAGGGAGTCCAGAGCGTTCTGGAGAATCTCAACCAATTTTAAGTGGTTACGGTGGGACGTGTAGATGGCAGTGTCGTCGGCGAACATAGCAGCTGTGACATGGGCGATTTGGGGATGTCGCTAGTGTATAGCGTGAAAAGTAATGGGGATAGGACGGAGCCCTGAGGGACTCCTGCCTGTATGGTGTGGGGTGAAGACAGAGTGCCTTCCACCCTGTAACGAAAGCTTCGATCCGACAGAAAGTTACGTATTAAAAGCACGAGACGATCAGGCACAGCGAGCTGGTGTAGCTTGTATACCAGCCCGTTGTGCCAGACCTTGTCGAAGGCTTTCGCCACGTCGAGAAAAACTGCTCCTGTCGGGGTCGGTTTGGACGAGACATTTAGCTTAAGAGCGATGTGTTCGACAATGCGGTGTACTTGTTGGGTACAAGAGTGCTGTTGTCGAAAGCCAAATTGCTCGTCAGGTATGAGATTGTTGGTCTCTGCGTGGTCACGGAGTCGGGCATAGATCATGCGTTCGTAAAGTTTGGCGAGAGGGTTCAGTAAGCTGATCGGGCGGTAGGAAGTGGGCTCATTCGCCGGTTTACCCGGTTTGTGAATGCCTATGACTATTGCTTCCTTCCAGCAAGCTGGAAAGGTGCAACTAGCCATGGCGGCATTCAAAATCAGGGTGAGGCGATTGATCAGGTGATCGGGGAGAATCTTCAGGACAAGTTTGGTGATGCCGTCCGGTCCTGGAGCTTTTCTGGGCTTGAGTGCCTTAAGGGCGTTGCGCACTTCCATCTCAGTGATGACTCTGAGTGGAGGGCCCGATGGAGGTAGTGAAATGAGACGTTCGACTTCGGAGTCGACCGTTGAGACGAAGGTCAAGTCGTAAGGGAGTGTGCTGGGGGTGCATTGGGCTGCGAGACTGTCAGCTAGGCATTCAGCCTTTTTGTCGACGTCAAAGGCTTTGGTCTGGTCAGGTCTGCACTGTTTGCAGCTTGTAAAATGCGAGATGGGATGGGTTCAGCTCCTCAAGGTGCTGATCCCATCCGGCGTCACGCCATTCAGCTGCACGCTGCCTTACTTCCCTCTGTAGGGCGCGCATGAATTGTCTGTTAGATTCGATTGGGAAGAATTTGTAAGTGCGGATCGCGGCGTTCTTCTCTGTAATCATTTCAAGAAGGTCGTTTGGAGGTTTATATTTACTGTCTTCAGTGATTTTAACCGTCCGTGAACAGCTGTTCACGACGCTGCTAACGTGATTTGTGATAGAAGAGACGGCTAGGTTGATGTCGGTTTCGGTAGTCAGTCTAGTCGGTATTTGGTCCAGGTGAGTAGAGCTGGGAGCGTTCAGGGCTTGGCCTAGTTTCGGCCAGTCTACTATAGTTTTGGTCGGGCCGCACAGACCTGAGGGGCCGGGGATGTCGGTTCGCGGGTCAAGTTTTAGTAAAACTGGTCTATGGTCAGAGTCGGAGAGCTCGTGGCGTACTTCTATAGAACTTAAACGAAGGTTTACGTTTTTTAGAAGGGCTATGTCGAGGATGTCGTGTCGATGAGTTACCTCTGTAGGGTCTACTAGGTCAAAGGACAGTTCGTCCTGCCACTCAAAGAGAAGATTGCCTCTAGGGTTGTTGGCGATACAGTTCCACGACATGTGCTTGGCATTCAAGTCACCTGCTATGATAACCGAGTCACCGAGATTAAATAATGACTCGAGCTCACTTTTAAGAAGTGGCTATGTCTCGCGATTATTGCTCGGAGATAGATATACCGACACTAACGTAATGGGTTGGTGCCCCGTCATGCTTAAGCGGCATGCGGAAGCCTCGATATAGAAGAGGGGCGGGATCTCTATGGGTGAGCAGTGAAGCGCTCGCCTGTAATAAATGAGGGTGCCTCCCTTGCTGCCCGATACGCGGTCATTACGTACCGTGTTGTATTGCGCGATTCGCGGGGTACGCATATGGGGTTTGAGAAACGTTTCTTGTTCAAGGAGGACGTCTAAACCGTGATTTTTCAGGAAGAGGCTAACTTCCGTCTTTTTAGGGCAAATACCATCGGCATTGAAAAAACCTAATTTAAGTGACCGAGGCTTGGTCCTACCACTGCTTGATATCCCTAAGTTAATAGACCTATCCATAATCAGGGTTTAAAGTTTTTGAACGCGACTACCAGATGGTAGTATTTGGCGGCGGTTTGAATGAGCGCACTGGAGTTACCAGCGTTGGCTCTGATCTCCTTGGAGTAGGAGATTATCTCTTCGATGTCGAAGAGGCTGGTGAAATTTGAGACGACAGAGAGCGCGTCGGCTAAGTCGCCTTCAGCACTCTTGCTGTGGGAAGCGGGTTTGGGAGGAGAAGGCGGCGGAGGCGCCGGCTTTTTGGGGGCGGGTTGGGGGGGCACCACCGGTTTTGGTGCGACTTGGGTGGGGGCGGGGGCTGGACCCATTTTGAGGGCCCATGCGGGGTTAGGCCTGAGGGGCGGGAAGTTTGTGTTTTCAGCAACACTTGGAACGACCGCAGCTGGTTTTTGAGAGCCAGCTAGCCTATCGGCATACGTTTGCCTCGCAAGGGTGCGCTGAAGCACTTTGGGGATCGCCTTAGGGGCACGGGGACAGCCGCGGTAGTTGGCTGGATGGCCACTTTCGTTGCAGAGGATGCAACTAGGTGGGAGTGGGGGAGAGGAGCTGTCTGCCGAGGGCAGGTCCATCTTTTTAGGACGGGCGCACTTAGCAGTGCTGTGACTCTCCAGGCACTTAACACACCGCGGGGCGGCGTGACAGGTGCGTGAGGAGTGACCGTATAGTTGGCAGTTGTGACACTGGCCAGGGATCCCAGTCTTCCTGGGGGCTTCCATGCGGATGCCTGAAAGCATGCACACGGATTTCAAACCGTAAATGGCCTTACCAGCTTCGCTCCTCTCGAGCGTGACATGAACCATGTCGAATTGTCTCCTATTGCGATGAGACGAAATGCGGTGTACTTTACGTACGGGTATAGTTTGGGCGATAAGGTCGTCATAGACTTCCTTTTCGGAAATCTCTTTCGGGATGCCTCGAATTACTACGCGGTGTAGTTTCTCCTCCTCCAGTGTGTACGTATGGTACGGGAACTGGAGGAAGTTAAGTAATTTTGTAAGCGCTCTGTGCGCCGAAGAGGTCGGGACTTGAATTTTGATTCCGTCCTTGGTCTGTGAAGCAGTCAAGAACGGAATCTTGTTCTGGGTCATTTTACTGGAAAGGGACGACCACTTGGCGTTGTCCCTGAGAATAATCGGGGGGGGGTTTGCGCTCTGTAGCGGGAGAGACTTTAGGGATGGCGGCGGCCACCTTGCGGCGGTTGCCATCGGGCCCTTCGACGCGGACTGTTTTCGCAGCCTCGTCGTTATCCGAATGAGCAGCCTTACGTTAACGCTTCTTGGACCTACTGACTACGGTGTAGTCGTCGTCGGAGTCGGGTTCGGGGTTTGAGTCATCGGACGGAGAGCCGGCAGTGTCCATGACTTCAACGGTTAGGTTGGAGTCCTGGGCGTTGCCGACTTTGGACGATGGGTCAGGGGATAGCGGTGACTCATCGTAATGAGTAACCGCAGGGGAGGGGGCAGGTGCCGACTTAGCGGCGGACGCTTCGTCGGCGGATGGGGCTGACTTACCGGTGGTCCGGGGATTGGGCGGTGACTCATCGCGGGCTGGGTCGTCGAAATAATTGCCGACTTCGGGAAGAAGTTTCGCGACGTGGGCGCGGGTTTTTTCGTCCTCGAGGACGACGTGAATAATGTCCAGGAGAAGGGACTGGGGAATGGCTTTAGCCATTGCCTAATCTATGAGCTACCGCCGTTTCGGAACCGTTCCGTGGGAGAGAAACGGCAAGAACTCCACGGCTATCGCTCTATGCCGATGACGCTGCATTTTTCTCCGTGTCCCTCAACACGAGGCACGCGGCCAGGAAAATGCAGATAGCCTTGGACGCCCTCCCAGCCTGGCTGGCAAAATGGAGATTGACGGTCAACGTGGGGAAGACCCAAGCGATCATTGTGGGGCGTGGTCGAAGAGATCCCCCGAGGCTGAAGCTCCATGGACAAGAGATCGGGTGGTCCGCACAGGCTAAATACCTAGGCGTGACCATAGACCGAAACCTGTCCATGGTCCAGCACGTGAAGAATGTGATCGGGCAAGCGGGGGCTGCCACTGCTTTGCTCCGACCCATTCTGCGCTCGAGACTCCCGTTGCGCATGAAGCTAGGCGTGTTCAAGGCGTACATCAGAACTCGCCTGACGTACGCCGCTCCGGCATGGTACGCGTTGATCTCTGAGACCAACCGCAAAAGACTGCGGGCCCAGCAGTCCAAGGCGTTGCGAGCCATCGCCGACGCGCCGAGATTCGTCCGCAACGAAGTCATTCGGAGGGACCTGAAAGTCGAGACCTTGGATGAGTTCGTCTCCAAGCTCTCGACCGGGATGTTCGCGCGCGCTGACCGGTCAAATTTCGAGCACCTTCGAAATCTGGCCCCGTACCACGCGCGCCCCCCAGATTGGAAACCGTATCCTCGCGAGCTCGCTGTGGTGGAGGAGCTCGCGGAGGATACTTACATACCGGACTGACCTTGGTCGCCGGCTGGTGGTGCGCTGTCATCTTGATAGCGCTCACCAGTCGGCGGCCCCCCACTAGACTGACCCCGACCCAACTTTGACTCTAGCCGGCTGAGCGGGTCCGTTCCGGGCCAAGCTCGCCGGCCAAACCGGATTTAACATTTCGCCGCCAGGCTGGAAGACACTCACTGGGCCTCCCTGAACGAGGTCCCACCCGGTGGGTGACTCGCCGGCGGTGCACCGGACAAGACTGCGGCCGGTTCTGTCCGGCCGCGCTTTGACCGAAATTGACTCTTCGGGCCGTGGTGAAGTGTTCCCACACTCACCACGGCCCCCAACCCCGTGACCCGCCCGCTTTCGCGGGCGGCGGCAGAAACTACGCCCAGGAGGCTCTGCCTCGATGGCGTCTCCCCGACGGCCTCACGGCCGTCGAGAAGAAAACCCGGATTGATTGATTGGCTATCGGCCTAGCTATGTTTCTAATCGCGGCTCTCAGGCGGGAACAGCCTGAGGGTAAGACGCCGGTGATCCTCCCCGCCGGGTGTAGGCAGGGAGGGTGTACTTAACTAATGTAGCCCTAAAGTGTATCCTCCGCCAATCTTATTGTGCGGGAGGTTCCTAACAGGCCCGAGCAAAGAGGAAGTTGGGGCCGGAGCCCTTCTCCCAGACAGACTCTGCTCGGACAGGGGAAAAGGATGGTACCAGGGTCGACTTGGGTTCACCCCCAGGGCCGGTGGTTCTGGCACCCGTCCGATTGACTGCGTTGCCCTGAAAGGGCAAAGCTGGTGTATCGGGTCTACACCCCCTGCTCGGATCGTTGAGCACCGTTAGGTATCCACCGAGCAAGGACCGCGTAAACCGGCGGTTTTCGGGCAAAAGACGTAGTTAAATAAAATACCACGGAATGTGCCTTGAAAAAGACACAAACGGTGGCGGAGGCTGCGTGGGACAAGTGACGCTTGTCCAACGCAGGGCTGGAGTGTCGGTCGCGGTGCGACGGCGAGGGGCGGGGCCACGGGAGCGGCCAGGTAGTCGGAGCGTAGGCGACCGTGCGGGACGGCTGCTAAGCAGCGACTGGACGGCTGCTGAGCGGCGACTGTGTGTGTGTTGGTGAGCAACTCACTTGTGCCTTTGCCTTTTACCTTTTCTTTGGTAACCCCAAGTTTTGTTTAAATGTATTTTTGTGAGGCATATTCTAGCCTCAAAGGTATTTCATTAGAGAAACTAAAGAGATAAATGCAAAAATATATAATACTTTAAGTAAATGAAACAGTGTTCTGGTTATTGAATTGAATTGTGAAGTTTAAACCACCAATTTAGATTCAAAAGACAAAAAATATAAAACAGTATTTTATTAAAAATAAAAATATTTTGAAAACTTGAAACATTATTAAACAAAATACCTGATATATATTAAAATAAATTAAGTTCATACATAATTCAAAATGGGAGATAGGGAAATTCAGTTTCACTCGTTAAATAAGGATGAATTAGAGTATGAGGTTACAATTCAGTCGGAGACACCTACAACAACAGTAAGCGGATTAAGGAAAGAGTTAAGAATTTTGTTATTGGAATGTCCGTCTGTGGAAATTGTTGAAACAGAATTTGACCCAGAATCAGAGGTTAAAGCTGTGGAGAAAAAATTGAGGGAGCTTGAGGAGTTATTGCAGTTTCCAGGTAAGCAAACAGCAAGGATTAAGGCGCTTGCATACCATTTGTTTCACAGGTGTAACAGAATTAAACCAGAGGAAGTAACGACCAGAGGGAAATTGAGAACTTTTTGTGATAGTTTGACAGCGAAGCTGGTAAAAGTTGAACAGGCTTGTGGAGGTTCAGGATCAGGTTCAGGTGCTCGGGAGGAAAATAGCAATTGCACAACTGGAGAAAATTCTGAAGCAAAATGGAACATCAGGTTCAACGGGCTCACGGATGGTGTTTCGGACTCCAAGTTGCTGAACTCCGTGGCTAGGTTGTTTGTAGACCAGGCTTTTTTTTTTTTTTCTAAACTACCTACTGAGAGCCAGCAAATGGGGAAAATCCTCAAAGGACACCTGGGAATGTTGCCCAGGTAGTGCCGGACTTTTACCGGCTAAAAACCCCATTTGCTGTCTTTCATCCTAGGCATATCATCTTGTAATCCATCGACAAAAGGTCGATGCCATTTTTTAAATTTTGAATTTTATTTTTTCATTCATATTTGGGTTTTCCTCCTAATGTTAAATTTAAGTAAGTACATTTTTAATTTTTACTGTCTTTATCCTTATTGCTATTTAATAATATGCTAAGTTATACCTACACTTATCTTATTACTTTTAACTGTTATTTTTTTGTTTGTTTTATTAACAATAATAGTCACTATTATTGTCATAATAATACTTATACCTATGTTTTAAAGTTAGTAACTTATCTTGTATTTTTTATATCTACAGTATTTTTTTCTGTTTCTTTTTCTTTAATGTTTTTTTTTGTCTTTTTTTTATATATTTTTTTATTTAATTATTATTATTATGTTTTCTTTTTTAATATGATTCTTTTTACTTGTATTTATAATTACATCTTATCTATATTACATGTATTTTTGTATATTTATCAAAATATACAGTTACATCGTTTTTCTTATGTTTTATTTCTTTGGATGGCGTCTTCTGCCACTCGCAGACCGAATTCAATAAAATCATTCCTTGTATCTTTCCTAGAAATCCAGTCGCTAAGGTTTATATTAGTCATGTCTAATTTATGTTTTGTTTCTAGGTCTACTCGTAACTAGTAAGTGTAGTACTAGTAAGGTAGGCGCCTAACTGACTGATACATTAATTTATTAATATGAGTGATATAATGAAGCGAAATAATAAATTAGCATTAAACGTAATAATGAAAGATAACTGAATGTAATGTAAAATACCTAATAATGATATTAAAAATAATGTAATACAATTAATAATAATGATTCTATTTTAAGTAATTTTAAGGTTATTTAAAGTTAGATTTAAGCATTTGACGTGTAAAATATATTTTATTAATAAATGAACTGAACTGAACTAAACTCTGTGTTTGCTGTACTTGGGACATTCGGTAAGTAGATGAATAATATTTTCATCGGTCTGCGAGTCACAGATACATGCTGCGTCGGTTTTACATTTGAATCTATATAAATGTTGCCGTGTGTTGCCGGCTGAGAATAGCATCACCCCATTTCTTGCCCGTGGGAGTCGTAAGAGGCGACTTAGGGACTTGAGGGTGTGTATTGCAATTTTAGGCGATGGGCTGACAACCTGTCACTATAGCAATACACAATTTTCCAAATAACCCTCAAATATTTGTCAGACGTGGCGTAAATGTCCGTTTTATGCGGCTGTTTACGCTCTGCCTACCCCGCAAGGGATTATAGGCGTGATATATGTATGTATGTATGTATCTATATAAATAGGAGGAAAACCCACCATGACCTGTAACCGCTTGCACCAGCTTTGGTGTCAAATTTATTTTATTTATAATTTTATGTGCTAAAACTATGTCAGGAAAAAAGAGCTTGGTCGTTTCGCCGGTCGAACTTTCGGAGTATCGCTTTTGCCACTCAGTGAGTGAGTTTTGCCTTATCTGGCGCTTAGCGAAAGAGACAGGAAAGTTTTTGTAGACTGCCTTTTCTTGTACAGGGCCGCTTCTTTAGCAAGTTGATCTGCTCTTTCATTGCCTGGAATCCCCACATGCGCTTTGACCCAGTTGAAGGTTACCTCTTTTGCATCTTGTCGTATTTCTCTTATTTTGTTAAGGATCTCAAATGCCAAGGGGTGGTAATTTCCATTTCCACTAACCAGGTCAAGTGAGGAACGCGAGTCGCTGTAAATATCCGCTGTCTGGCTGTTGCTGCTTTTTACCACCTCCACTGCCCGCCGCAGAGCTAAGAGCTCTGCTTGAAAGACAGTGCAGTATGGTTCCAGCCGTAGCTTAGAGGTTTTTTTCTCCATTCCGTTTTCCCAGATCGTCACCGCGGCACCCACCTTTCCCTGTAGTTTGCTTCCATCGGTATATATTTGGAGGCCCTCTCCTTGTATTTCGGATTCTTCTGTTATGCACCGATACGTTATCTCAATTTGTAGTGAGGGGTGAGGTTAGTCTGAGAAGTTGGTCTTTTTTTCAATCCACCTATCCGATGGAAGCAAGTCCAGGTTTTCTCCCCGTTTAACTCGGTATAGCGCTGCTGCTTCTCTAACCCTGATGTCCAATGGCAGCAGTCCGGTAAGGACTAAGGCCGCGTTCAGCGAGACTGTTCGGTATGAGCGGCATATTTTCCGCGCGAAACCTCGTTGTATCGTGTCTAAATGTTTTCTGATCGTAAGTTTGTTCGATGCCGGGGCCCACACACTCGCAGCATAGAGCAGGATCGGCTCGATGACTGCCACGTAAATGGTCCTGATAATCTCCTTGTAAAGACCCCATGAGATTTTTGCAGCTTTTGCTAGTTGTAGGTAGATATTGGCCGCTTTTTTGCATATTTGAGCTACA
This sequence comes from Tuta absoluta, assembly GCA_027580185.1. Lineage (NCBI taxonomy): Eukaryota > Metazoa > Arthropoda > Insecta > Lepidoptera > Gelechiidae > Tuta > Tuta absoluta. The sequence continues at coordinate 38,882 of JAQAHW010000122.1, read as the reverse complement.
TGGCTGTTGAAGGTTAGTTTTTTGTCTATTACTAATCCCAGTATTTTAACTTCTTCCACTGAATTTATGATTTGGTTTCCCATTATAATGATTGGTTCATCGTATTTTAGTTTTTTCGTCATTATCATTACGTTCGTTTTATGTGCAGCGAATTTGAGCAGTCCTATGGGGCGATATGATTTTACTTGGGAATAGTCAGTTTTTCCGGGCTTTCTTAATATGATGACTGATGCTAATTTCCATTCTCTTGGGAAATGCCCCAGCTGCAAGCATTTGTTAGCGATGGCTAGGAAAATGTCAGGGTCGGTGTTTATGACCGTGGCACATATGTCGGCTGTAAACCCGTCAGGACCGGGGGCTTTTTTGGGATTAAATGTCTTCGCTATTAGTTGTACTTCTGTTTTTGTAAAGGCTGGATCTGGAGTGTGGGACACGTCACCATGTACATTTTGTACTTCCTCTCTGATTGCCGCCTGTCCAGGTGTATCTGAATCCTCCTGGTCTTCAGGATAAAAGGAATTGGCAAAATGTTTGACAGAACCCTTGGCATCCAGTAACTGTCCATTAGCGTTAAGCATTTGATCCGGCTGCCACCCTCGAGTTCTATTTATGACTCGGTATATTTTGTCCCACATGCTCTCACGGTCCTGGTTTGTACAAAAGTTTTTCCATCCTGTTACTTGCGCTTCAGCTGCCTCTTGTTCATACTTATCTTTAGCTTTAAGGTAGTCCTCAATAACGTATTTTTTACGACTTTCAGCTGCATTTCTTATTCTTCGTTTTTTCGTTACCATGTCCTGTTTTAGGCCTTCAATTTCTTCTGACCACCATGGAATTTCTGATTTCTTTTGTGTTTGTTTTTTCTTGGGGATAGTCTTGTCTGCGGCGCATTTTATTGCTTTTGTGTATTCTCCTACAGCTTCGTCCAATTGTTCTGTATCTTTTATTTCGTTTATTTTGTCCTTTGTTAGGTTTGCTTTTTCCAGATTTGCTTTGAGTTCGGTTTTGAATTTTGTCCAGTCAGCTTTTTTGGTATTATATACCAGAGTTGTTATTTTCTTTTGTACTTTTATTTTCTCCAATAGTAGTGTGAATGTTACCGCATTATGGTCTGAACTGGTAACGTTTTTATCCACCATCCATTTGTTAACTGACTGTAGCATTTTTATGTTGCATGCGGTTACATCCACCCTACTACTGTACACTTTCCCTCCTCTAATTGTTTCGAAAGTTGGTTCGTCCCCAGTATTAAGGATCTGCATATCCAGTTCCTCCAGAAACGTTGAGAGTTCTGTTCCACGGTGGTTTTCTTCTTTGCTGCCCCACCATGTGCTCCACGCATTGAAATCCCCGCCAAAAAGTATGTACTTATTGGCGTACTTCTCGTGGATTTTTTGCAGGTGGTCCAGATATGGGCTAAGAGGTTTCGTGTCCTCAAAGTACACAGAGACCAGTGTGACAGTGATTTTTTCTGTCTTGAGTGTAATTACTGCTACGTTTTTTGTGGTGAGATTTGGTTCTTCATATATTTGTATTTTGTCGTCAAATACTATAATGGCAGCTTTTGCTGGTCCCTGTCTACCAAGGGTCTTTTGGATAACTCTCGTCCCTTTTTGTTGTTTTAACTCTTGGGTAGCCCCAACATATGGTTCCTGTACCAACGCGCAACAGATCCCCCCGTTAAGTGATTCCTGGATGAGTTCCTGAGTAGCAAGTTTCTTTCGCTGCAGATTGGCTTGAATTATTTTATACTGGGATACGTTTGGAGTGCCTTTAGCAATACGCTACCGTTGCCCTTGCTATGGTGTCCCATCTTTTTTTGACTGGGCACTGGTTGTCAAAGGCATAGTGATTTACTTGATCATATTTGGCTAGACTGCAATTTCTACACTTTGCGCTATCACCCACCACCCAAGCAGGGCACTCTGTTCTTAGGTGGGGACCCGAGCAATGGCTACAAAGAGTCTCGGGCTGTGTGCACAGTTTTTTACCATGGCCGAACCCAAGACACTTCGTACACTGTATAAGTGGGGACTGATCCTTCACTACTCTCCTTTGCAAGTCTATGTATACCATGCCCGCCTCGGTCAATCTTTGGTAGACCTTAGGTGAGACTTGAAGGACCACGTGATTTTCATGAGGGTTCCTGGCTTTCCTTCTGTATTTAACTTGGACTCTATATTCATCGTCTGGAATATCTCCCACGAGGTGGCTGTTCTGTTTTTTGACGGCAGTTAAGATGTCTTCGTCCGTATATAGTTAAGGAGATCCCACGATCACCAATGGGTCCTTGTTACTCGCTTTTTGTGCGTGGAGATTTTCGGTTGCCTGAAGTTTGTTAGTAATTTTTTGTAGTGTTTCTTCTGAGGTGCAGGTGAGGACTACCTTCTTATTTTTTGCTTTGCGGATTCTATCTATTTGGACCTGATCTTCCTTCGCGTCCACTGCCTGTCTTACTTTAGCTAGCACTTCCTCACTAGAGTCTCTTTCTTCGGTCGATGAGATGATGATCGAGTGAGTTGGTTCATGTGTTGGTTTTTTCCTGCCCGCCAGTATATCTGAGTGTGTGATATTGCTGGTCTTGGTCCACTCACTACGCCAATCATCTTGGGTTTTTGTCATAGTGTCGATCTTTGCCTGCATCTTGTCTAGTTTTTTGTGTGTCTCAATCGTCAATCTATGTTGATTCTCGAGTTCAGTCTTGAAATCTGCTTGCTGTACTCCAGCTTTGTTACTTTCTGGCTGTCCAGATGCTACACCCGTCAGCTTGTTTTTTAGCTCAATCACTAAGTCATGTAAGCCTTTGAGGCTTTTGTTTATTGTTCTCTAATTGATGTTTTTAAGTTTCCTGATTGGAGCATCTGTGATTTGGCTTCTTACACCAATCTGGAAGCTGTAACCAAGTATGTAGACATTTCAGTGCGAGGCTCCACTTTTCCTGTCTCTCCAGCCAATCCCGCACCACTTGTTCTAAGGTGTACCGGTGGTGTAGAAAACATGTTGAAAGGACCAAGCTGTTCCTTATTTATTAAAAGGTTGTAAACTGTTTACGTTAGTCAAGGGTATCAATATGATGATAGATTCGTGACTCTTTTTAGAGTTCTAAAGTCTCTTAAATCTAAGCTTGGTCCTGTCCGTATAAGACAGGGCCGTCTGAGTAAGTTTATAATAATTAATTAACTACCTCTAGATTTAATATATGAACTAAAATCAAAGATAAATATTTTCGCTCTAATGTAGAGTCGTGTTGTATAAAAATATATAAATAGTGTATTGGCGCTGCCAATGTCATATAAAGTATATTCCTAGCTTAAACACAGGTATCTCTCCGGTTTTTTTTTTTTTTTTATTAAACTCTACGTAGAGTCAAAAAAGTATTTTTATTGTATAGGTCTTGGTAAGACCTTTTTAATGATACCCCACACGACCTTATTTGGTGAAGGGGTCCAGGAGAAAAACCAGTCTTTATTTTTCCTGAAAATCCTGAAAGATTTTTACAGTCACTATTTCCTTAAGGGTAATACTTAACGCTAATACAATAAAAAGTGAAGACCTCTCAAAGTACCAGAAAGCTGTGTAAGAAGTTTTTGAGGGGTGTGAGGGGGTGGTTTCAGCCGGGAGGGGTAAATTTAGGGGTAGTTTACTGTCTAAACAAGCTATTAAGCCTATTTCTAAAGAAAAACAATTTTGAACACTCTCTCCAAACTTGGAGCAATGATTGTCCAAGGGTCTTGGTTATTTGGTCAGACTGAAAACATGAGGGTAGGGGGTTGAAACTTAAGGGATGGGTTTGGAAGGGTCGGGTTTGTCCGAAGCGAGGACCCCCTCTAGGGAGGGGGAATGAAAATTTTGTTATTTTTTGGCTAGGACGCACCGTTTCGGAGATATAAGGGGTTTTTCGGGATTTTCTTATCTTTACAATCTTAAATTTTACTGTTGGGTGGTTTTGTAGCAAATTTTTGAAAAGTCTATATTTCTGAAACTATAGGTCCAAAATTTTGTCTGAAAATAGTTTTTGCTTAATAGTTTTGTATATTTTTGAGGAAAAATGTTTTAAGAGTGGTGTCCTTTTTCAAAACGTACAAGGGGCTCTGGGAATGATAGGGGATGTTTTCTGCCAGCTTTGAAAGGTTTGTTTGGGGGTTAGAAGCAAGATATCGAATCCGGGAAAAATTAAAACGATTAAAGGAAGATCCGAATTGACTGTTAGGCGTATTTTTGGGAGTCCTGAATTTCAGGAAACCCAAAAAACCCTTAGTTTTTTAAATAAAAATGCTCGGGGGTGGTTTTTGAGGGTAGGTAATGATAGATTACCCCTTGGAGAGTTTCACCCAGTGTGAACCAAACCGACATTATTTTTACGATATCTCGCCCCGTTTCAGAGTAAGGGGGTGAACAATTTTATTTGGTAATGGAGGATAAGGGTCAAAAGAGCATGGAACCAAACTGGTATACCTATAGTTGGAGATATTGGAAAAAACTCATTTTGGCGGCCAGAGTTGAAACATGTGCGAATCGATAGAACATAAAAATACAAACAGGAAATGCTCTTTGGTAAAATGTCGTAAGTTATACGGTTTCGGAGAAAATGAGGGCCGAAGTTTTTTTTATAATTAAAAATATTTTTTTACTTTTTATTAACTCAAAATGTTAAGGCAAGCATATAAAACTTCTAATTTGTAAAAAAGGGTTTTAAATAATACATTACTATCAAAACCAAAGTAATTAAATTAAACTCGAGCCATTTTTGCAGGCTCCATTTCATTTTCAGGTGTTATATCCATAGTAGAAGACATGTTAACAAAGAAAAAAGAACCTTATTTCATAGCATTAGCATGGATCTGACACCTGGCAAATCGGGCCTATAAAAATGGCTCGAGTTTCTATGATATAACAACATAACACCTGATAAATGGGAGATTTTGTGACTGTGAAATCGATCATAGAACATTGTGGGTGATAGAGAGACTATATAGACATACAAGTAAAAAAAAAAACAAAAAGGCCTTCGTAATACAATAAGGGAAATATCCGAAAAAACCGTGAAAAGAAGATACTTTGATTAGACAACATTAGAATGGAAAAAAGTAAAGACCATAACATAAACAATACCTACATAGCTGTTCGATCGGTACTCGGTAAGGATTAATATTAAATTTTTTTTTTTTTGGTTTTTAATAAGAACTTTTGGCTCGTTTAGTTTTTTTTAGAGCGTTGAAACAATTTCACACTTTAAAATAAAGTATGCGTAAATAAAAAAATACTTGAATCGAGATTTAAGAGTACATACAGATATAAGTCAATGAGTGGGAAATCGATCACAGAACATTGTGGGTGATAGAGAGACTTTATGGACAGACAAGTAGAATAAATCAAAAGGCCATCGTAATACAATGAGGGAAATATCCGAAAAGCCGTGATAAGAAGCTACTACATAGCTTTTCGGTCGGTACTCGATAAGGATTAAAATTCGTCATTCGCTTCATTTTCTATATCATGTCGTACAATAATAGAATCCAAAAATATTGCAGGTGGCAACGGAAAAATATCTTGATGACGAGCCCATCCCAAGAACCATATCACGCTAATGATATGGGAACAACAGCCCAGAGTTCTCTTCCCTACTATGCAAGAGCAATAATGAGATATAAATAAAGTATCTTCTTTTCACAGCTTTTCGGATATTTCCCTCATTGTATTACGAAGGCCTTTTTGGGTTTTTTTCTACTTGTCTGTCTATATAGTCTCTCTATCACCCACAATGTTCTGCGATCGATTTCACAGTCACAAAATCTCCCATTTATCAGGGGTTATGTTGTTATATCATAGAAACTCGAGCCATTTTTATAGGCCCGATTTGACAGGTGTCAGATCCATGCTAATGCTATGGAATAAGGTTCATTTTCCTTTGTTAACATGTCTTCTACTATGGATATAACACCTGAAAATGAAATGGAGCCTGCAAAAATGGCTCGAGTTTAATTTAATTACTTTGGTTTTGATAGTAATGTATTATTTTAAAACCCTTTTTTACAAATGAGAAGTTTTATATGCTTGCCTTAACATTTTGAATTAATAAAAAGTAAAAAAAATATTTTTAATTAAAAAAAACTTCGGCCCTCATTTACTCCGAAACCGTATAACTTACGACATTTTACCAAAGAGTATTTCCTGTTTGTATTTTTATGTTCTATCGATTCGCACATGTTTCATCTCTGGCCGCCAAAATTTGTTTTTTTGTCATCGCGAATTGTAGGTATACCAGGCTTCATACTAAAATGTCCCATGCTCTTTTGATAAATTTAAAAGAAATACTTATAGTAGTAATTACACACACTAAAAATATGTCTGAGCTCCAGGTTAAATGCCTCATCCCATCTGCATTGTAGACTATAGTAAATTTTGAAATTAGTGCCTTCCAAAAATTCCTGAAAATCCCCGGTAACGGTACCTGGCCGCAAAAAGCGTGGTACTCCCGATAAAAGTAGTCCAAAAATTTTCTTTCAATGGGATAGTATTATCTGTAGGCTACCAGGAACCATGTCCCAGCACATAAATATTTTATTTTCAGTTTCAGAGTTTCAAGTTGTTTTTACAAAGTTTATTTTGCGGTTGGTATTTGAACACTGGATTATTTAGGGGTTAAATTCTCCGTAACCGTAAGTCCGATTTGAAAAATTTAAAAACTACTGTAAAGCGCTTGGATAAAAGTTAATTAAACAATTTAAAAAAGTATACGTTATCGATATCAGTTTTTCACACTTTTAAGAAGAACTTTGGGGCTTAATTTCTCACTTTTAAAACACTTGTTTCTCTGCTTCCTGAATGAATTCTGAGAAGGAAAAAAGTTCAAGGGGCTCTCCTAGAGTCCTATAATCAGCTGCTTATAGTCTGACTGACCAGGTATTATTTGTTCACGTTTTGGGTTTCAATGTGCTCCCGGAAAAATCCCTGTATCTTCCAGGGGTATGACGTGAAAAATCTGAAATTGTCTCTAAAGTTGCGTCGCAGCAAAAGGCTTCCACTTCACCAATAAAAACTGTGGGGTCCCGATCTTAATTTCCCAGCGCATGCTCCAAAAGGTCAAAATCTGTGGCTTAGGCGTGGTTCCACATGTTTACTAACCTTAAAGTGATGCGAAAAGTGTCCTAAAACCGTGGGTCCTTAAAAATCCAGAATTTTGGCACTACACTGACTTTGATTTCCACTTCACGCACATAGGGTGAAAATTTCACAAATATTGGAGCACTTTGGTATTTTTAGCGAATTTTTTAGCATGGAGCTGAGCTATTTGTATGCGTTCGCGGCGGGGGGAAGCACGCAACTGTAGACCAGGCTTTAATATGGTATAGGTCTGTTCGCTCTAGGGTAGTTTCGTGGCAGGAACTTCAAGATTTGCTGTTGGAAGACTTTGTGTCGGCTGATTTCGATTTCAAATTATTGGAAGAAATACGCTTACGTTTGCAAGGGGCGGAGGAGCCCTTGCATATTTATTTCGCAGTAATGGACTATATGTTTAGTAGGCTACAGGAAAAATTAAGTGAAAAGGAGAAGTTAGCCATTTTGCTAAGAAATATTAGGCCGTTTTACTCGCAGCAATTGGCTTTGGTAGAAATCACTATAGTCGAAAGTTTATTAGAGAAATGTAAAGTTATTGAGGTCAGACAAAGGTGCTTGGACTTTTGTGAGCCGGAAAAACAAAAGTTCAACATACTTTCTTCTGAGGTCTTATATAAACCAAAAAAGGGAAATTCAGGTAATTTAGTGTCAGCGGTGAATGAACCACCGAAAAAGCAACAGCAACAATCACAGCAAAGGGTAGATTTTGTACAACAACAACAAAATTCAGCACCCAAGAATACGACTTTTGGAAATTTCAAACAAAATAGGGTTACCATGCCTGCTAGGGTGGCCAACTCACAAAAGACTTGTTATAAATGTGGGGGGTAAACCATGATTTTGCGAGGTCAAGAAGGAGGATAAACAACTGTTGCTATTGTTGTGGAAAATTTGGATATTATGTACAGGATTGTGACCAATTTGAGAACAAAAATTTTGGGGGAAATAAATCAAATTCAAAAAACTAGGTAGTTCAGGCTGTAGCAAAATAACTGAAGAAGCGAGTGCTTGTTTAGTAGAGATTCAAGAGTATTATAAGTTTGATTCCATTGCTGCAGTTCTGTTTGCGACTGACAAGGACGATATTCGTCCATATTTGAAGGTAAATATTCAGGATCAGGAAGTGACAGGGTTGTTGGACTCGGACGCTTGCATATTGATCCTAGGTAACGGTACGCATACACATTTTGAAAATTTGGGTTTCAGATTGTTTAAGGATGGTTTAAAGTCGTGTAGGTTAAATTGGCGAAGAAAATTTTCAGTAAAATTGATAACAGGGGGATTCCTGATAAATTTTATCATTTTGAAATAGCTGGAATTTCAGAACATATAGCTATATAGGTAATAAAATGATTGTATTATTAAAACCTTAGACATAAATAGTAATAAAAATTAACACTAGAAATAAGAAACAAAACTATTATAGACATAAATGTAACTAACGTAGACTAAATATCGGTCGCAAGGACTCCCGAACTTAAAACCCGGAGCCCTGCACCACCCCAACTCCGATAAAGGACAAGTTATAAAATAAAAAAATAAAAAAGTCGTCGAAGTCCGTGTTTGGCTAAATAAAGTTTCTGACCTCCATGTCAGAAGTCAACAGCAAAACATACAAAAAAAAAAAAAAACATCAAAGTTTGACTGGAAGGAAGTAGTTAGGAAAGAGCGTAGAGAAGAAATTATGCGTGAACATCATTCTGTGCCAACAGCAGCTCATTTAGGAGTTTTTAAGACTCATCGCAGAATCTGCTTAAGGTACTATTGGCCAGGAATGTTCGCTGATGTCCAAAATTTTGTCAAGGACTGTAATACCTACTCTGCTTATAAATACTCAACCAGACCACCTTTTGGATTGATGGGAAAACCGAAGGTTTGCAAAAGACCATTTCAAGTACTTTCTGTGGATTTAGTAGGGCCTTTGCCTAGATCACATTCAGGCTACACATTTTTACTGGTGGTGACGTGCTGTTTTTCAAAATACACACTTTTGTTTCCGTTGCGCCGTGCTACAAGCGCAAATGTTGCTAGGAATTTTGAAAATCATGTTATATTGGCCCATAGAGTTACTGAAACCGTAATTGTGGATAATGGAACACAATTTACGGGATCAGAGTTCAAAGAAGTCCTTAGACGCTAAAACATTCCAAAGCATCATTATACGCCAAAATACACGCCTGAAGTAAACCTCGTTGAAAGATATAATAAAACGGTTATGACTGCAATGGCATCTTTTGTTGAAGAAAATCATCGTTCTTGGGATAAACATCTTTATCAGATACAGTTTGCCATAAACAGTGCCGTAAATGAGTCAACGGGATTTTCACCTTTCTTTTTAGTTCATGCCAGGGATCCAGTCATTAACGGCAACTTCTACTTGGATTCAAATAAAGATTATTCTCTGCATATACCCCGAGATGATTATGCAGGTGAGTTTGGATGTTTGAAAGAAATTTTTGAAAAGGTTAAGGAGCATTTGCTAAATGCACATGCGAAAAATGCCACCTATTATAATTTGAGACGCAGGAATGCAAAATTTCCGGTTGAGGATGTAGTCTGGAAGTCTAATTATACACAGAGTGATGCTGAAAAATTTAGGATGGCGATATTAGTGCCAAAATACAGAAAATGTAAGATAACCAGAGTACTTTCACCTTTAGTTTACGAGCTGATGACTATGGATGGTCATCCACTCGGTTCATGGCATGTTAAGGATTTTAAAGCATAAGAATTCTCAGTATAAAAGTTTCTCTCTTTGCGTTTAAATAATACAGTATTTAAACATAAAAGTCTCTGTGTTCCAGTAATTAATAATATAATATTTATTACTGTATTTATAAAAGGACATGTATGTAAGATAGGAATGAGGAAAAAAAAGGATGGTTGAAATGGCAGAAATCCTAGTTTACACTAGGTATTGAGTAAAAAATGCGTTTAGGTATTTTGTGTTTCTTAAGTTAGATAATATGTTTTGGGTAATAAAATAACAGATTTTAACAGACTGTTATTTTATTAGATACTATTTTGGTATTAAGTATACTTAATTTTAGGAAAGTGTTATCAAATGGCACGGTTATGTTTACGTTACCTAAGGAATAAATTGGTATAGATTTATTTTCTTTTGGTTTCTTTGGGTTATCGCTCAAAAATCCACCTTGTATTTTTTCCGTGGATACGGGTTTGCGTCCCCGAGCTGCTTGAGCTACTGTGATTATTATTCTTTCTTTTTTCCTTGTAAAAAATAATCATAGTACCTATCCTTAACTCTGTATTCCTTTCCCAAAGTATTCCACATTCCTTCCACCATTTCATTATATTTTGGTATTTTGTATTTTGGCCCCTATTTAGGCGCTATATATATTGAGTTGTGTGTGAGATTATAGATATTATTGACATTTTGGTATTTTGTAAATTGGTAAAATAGTGTTCGACGGGATGTATGGCCTTTCTTGTACGGTCGCGTTCAAAAGTGGAGTTATAGTTAACGCAAACCTCAGAAAACAAGTCAAGACACTCACACAATGACACAAATGACGTATAACATACTCTTATTGACGAACTACCATTGTATAGTACGCTGAGTAGTATTGACTATTTCACTACGTGAAACATAAGTTTCGTTAGCTTGGTCGGTAACGCGGTCAAGCAAATTCTTGATCGTAATTGTGGAGACAATGGTTCGAATCCCGATATCATCATTTAAGTTCTTTTTTTATCAAATGAAGTAAAATATAGTAAATTATGAATTTGATTTTAGTTGTTGCTAGATCGTTTGCGAGATAGTGCGTGTGCTAAGTGTTTTTTTTTTAACCTAAGCTTATTTATTAAACTTCAGTGTTTATTTCTCTTAATACATACTAATATCAGTTTGCAGGATAGGCAGCGTATTGTTGCGCTGTATGATATTGGATTTAATTTAGCTCAAATTACTAATCAGACTGGTTTGGTCGTAAGTATAGTTTTATTTCATTATAATTGTATTTTAAATATTGAAAACTTTGAGTCATAGTATGTTGGTAGCTGTAAACCGATTATTAGTAACTTTTTATATTAATAATGCTACTTTGTTTTAGTGGAAGACTGTTGAACGGTGGGTTACACGTTTTGAAGAGGAAGGTAGCGTAAAAACTCGACCGCACAGAGGCCACCCATGTCTTATTAATGATTCACACACAGCGAAGGATGATGGTGCAACAAAATGAAGAAAATAGTTTCATACGGACGTCTCATTATGCGAACATGTTTGAAACATCGGCACTAACCGTTCGTCGAGCCCTGCATGGTGCAGGAGTACACCATAGAAAGCCAGCCAAGAAGCCTAGTCTAACAGCGGAGCATAAACGTGACCGATTAGGTATCGTTTCCCAGAAATCTATGGAGCTGGATGTCTGCCGCTGGTCCAGGCGAATTAGTAGCACAAGAAACAGGGCGTGCAACTGCCGCTAATTATGTTGATATGCTACAGGAAAGCATGCTACCGACGGTGCGAACTGTTTATCCTGCTAGTAAAGTTCCTCGTTTTGCATTTGTCTAGGATAATTGTCCAGTGCATCGAGCTGCCGTGGTGAATAATTGGTTTAGCCAACACCATACACAAAATTATCAGCAATGTATGCCGAAGCAGGCCCGATAAATCGTTGCTGTAGTCACTCAACCTCTGTTTAGCTGCTTACCCGCCTACTATTGCATTAGGTATTTGAGGAGCATAACATTAGCAATTAAATTATGCTAAAACATGGATATATATTTATATAACATTGATCATTATTAGTCAGTTATCTTAAGGCCTAGCTTCAATATCTTTTCATTACGAAAACGAATACTTAAGCTTAAACCTTGAGATGTAGACATATAACTGATTTATTCTTATTACGATTACTTCCGAGGAAAGCGCAGCATCGTTAAACATAGAACAATAAAATAATTACTAACGAAGTTATTACTTAAACAACTTTATTGAAAGATTCAATTCAAGATTTGCATCATTCCTATGATCTCATAAATATTTATCGATGTTTCAGCTAATGAAGACTTATTTCATTTCACATAATATTGTGTTTTACCATTCAAACAAAACTATTTACTACGTATTACGACAGCAATAATTTTATATAGTTTTACTTATCTTATGGGTACCAAAAGTTCTTATTCATGTCATTATGTTATTTAAAATATAAAGTAATACCTACCTACTAATAAAATAATTTCTTACCTTACTGTTTGTTTCATTACAATATTATAGGTTTATGTTTTTAGATATAATGTTTTGATACATAATTTACAATAAACATTTATAGATATAATATATATATGAATATGTAGAAAAACATTTAAACAAAAATTATTACTGGAGAAAATATGGTAAAAACATTATAAAAAAACATTTTTCCCATACAGAGTCGGGATGGGAACCCGGTTCCGTTCTGAATAGAAGGCAAGAACTATTACCGCTAAGCTACGGTCGCTTGTGTCCAAATGGCCGAAATAAAGATATTTAATCTATTGCTTTACTACAAGTGAACAAAACATTTAAAAAAACATTAATCAACATACAGAGATCGGATGGGAACCCGGTTCCGTTCTGATTAGAAGGTAAGAACTATTACCGCTAAGCTACGGTTGCTTGTGATCAATACGGCGAAATAAAGTTATGTAATCTATTGCTTTACTACAAGTGAACGAATAAGGATAACTATAATACAGTTTTAGATAAACCAGTGTGATGTATACTTTGTGGTGATGTGGTGGCGAATAGACTATCACCAAGTAATTATTTCAAAGATTACATAGATGTCGCTTATAGGTGGTAATCTGTTAAGTTTTAATGCTACGCATTAAGGTGGACTTTTCTACTTACAGTCTATAATCTTACGTGTGTACGTAAGTTAGTAAAGTAAGTTCAGAGGATAATAACCCGTTTTGCAATCTGTTACGTGGTCTAACTATGACTCCACTTATGAATCCGACCGTACATGGTACTTTATTCTGATCCCAAGGTGCTATGGCTAATACAATGTTCCGTAGAGTGTACAGGAAAGGACAACATACGTTTAGTGTTGTGTCAAGACAGCTAATTCAGGTATCGTTTGGTGAGATTTGGTTGTGTTTTGCTTAACTAGTGTTTTGTTTAGGTTGTGAGTGAAGCTGAGGACAGCCCTCGGTTCACTTTGTGAACCTCTTTTCTTTGGGAGGAGGGTGTGTCACGTGGTGATTTTCGTTCAATTTTACGTTGCTATAATTTGGTGCCATGGCTGAATTGTCTTGACGACAGGTCAGATAAAATTAAATACGTAATATTAGGATTGCCAGATAGTTCCGATTTAGTTGGTATCTGATAATTTTGATGGTCGTGAAACTCAAATAAAATTTCATTATGCGGTCTTGTTTAAATCAGGATTTGCTAGATAAAATTAACCATACAGTCGTTAGAAAATAATCAAATTGTATGTAGAAATATTTTGATATGTTGATGCAGTAATATTATAGAAATATGGATTTCTTGCGGAAACGTTCTAGAGTTACATTTGGAAATGGAATATAACAATGTTCCCAGTTTGGTTGTCATCGTTTAGATAATTTCTTTTATCACATTCGGTGAATTTGATACAACGAAGGATGTTCGGTATATTCGAAGTCGGGGGCTGGCAACATCTCCTTTTGGATTTCGGCTCCTGACACCTAGCTTCGTGTCTCAATTTTGTTAATTTATTATAATACTGTGCGCTAATATAATAAAAAGGCCCAGTTGTTTTGCGGACTTCAAGCTTCTGGAAAATCCTAGTAGGTAAGTTGTTTTGCAGATTTGATAAATTTTTGGTTATTAAGAGAACATAATCTCAATGTTGGTTCGTTCATATTTTGTGACTTTGGATTGAATTCTTCTGTTCTTTCAGGGAAATTCATATTCACAAATTCTTTACAAATTACAATAAAACAATTTTAAACGGATTTAAGTTGTGTTTATTTTGGATTTTGTGTGGAACCAGGACGTTACGCTAGGCAATTAAGAAATAGATGGCGGTAGAACAAAAAATAATTTCAATTCTAAATAATGACGTCTAACACCTTAGTCATCCGTGACCACGGGCTCTGTAAAGAGCTCGAAACGTAGGAATTGTAAAATCCAAAATAAACACAACTTAAATCCGTTTAAAATTGTTTTATTGTGATGAGTAATAGTTGTGCAAACTCAAGAAAATATTATCTTTACAAATTCTTTATTTAATTAACATAATTACTAATAGGTAAAACTATAAAAAAATAATAATGAGGCTTAACTATTCACCACGCACAAATTGCATCTGGTGTACTCTGGATGGAAGTTTTTTTGCCACATGGTAAGTTACATGATGAAAGTAATGCCTACCCTCTGTTTGTAATCTTTTGTTTTGGGAATTTCTCATTACGTTACATTCCTTCATAATTACAGGTGGATCGTGAATTAAAATGCACTCTAATGCATTTCCGAGGTGCCTACGCTGAAATTTTAGTAAATTGAGGTAAATAAGATACAAATTTATTATCTTGTCCGAAGGTAGATTTTTTTGCCATGCATTCCAGTCATGTATTCATTTAGGTTTACTTTATTTTCAGATTCTTTCAAGAAAAGAAAGATATCTGTGTTCGAGAAAGAATAAATTGAAAAATTCACAAATAATGTAAGGATTGGAGAAAATTTGTGCTTAGCGAAACGGCTAAAGTTAGCCGCTGAACAAATACTTTGTGTCAGTTTAGTAAAGCTGGTATTTTCTACTTTATATAAAAATAGTGAAGCTAAAACTATAGGAAGGTCGCCACCTCGTGTCTGCATTGGGACTGCAAGTACGGAAGCACAGGAGCTTTGCGGTGTTGGTGAGCAACTCACTTGTGCCTTTGCCTTTTACCTTTTCTTTGGTAACCCCAAGTTTTGTTTAAATGTATTTTTGTGAGGCATTTTATAGCCTCAAAGGTATTTCATTAGAGAGAAACTAAATAGATAAATGCAAAAATATATAATACTTTAAGTTAGTGAAACAGTGTTCTGGTGGTTTAGACCTTTTTGTTATTTTTTAAATTTAGATATTTTTGTATCAGACAAGTTTCAGTACTACCTTCTATGCAGGGGAGTGTGCGTGCCCAGTTTGGTCGAGGTCGGCCCACGCAAAGGAGGTGGACACGGCTCTAAACGAAACATGCCGCATTGTAACTGGCACGCTAAAACCTACTCCTTTACACCACCTGTACTCCCTTGCCGGGATAGCGCCGCCAAGTGTCCGTCGTGATGTCGCCACCTCCATTGATCGGAACAAGCAGGCTCATGACAAGAGACACCCCCTTTTTGGTCACAATCCTCCTCCACCTCGGCTTAAGAACCGACGCAGTTTTATGCGCTTCAGCGAGCCTCTTCCTGCCGGTAAAGAGGCATCTTATGCCCGAAAGGAGCGGTGGTCAGTCTTGTGCCCCCCGACGCACACACAAATCCCCCTTTCTGAACAACTTCCCCCAGGATTCCAGCTGCACTGGGGAATATGGAAATCCCTTAATAGACTCCGTGCGGGTGTCGGCAGGAGTGAAGGAGCCTCACGGCCGTCGAGAAGAAAACCTGGAATAAATTGTTCCATTCCATACATTCATTATTCTTTGTCTGAATATTCTTCAACTATATTATAAGCAGTATCCATCCTATACCACTACCCAAGGAGAACCTGCTAAAATAGTATAACTGTAAAAGAAGGATCAACCAAGAGTATGCAATAAACATCTTAAACTTACACTCAACAAAAAAAATCTTGGTTTTATTTCTTCAAAACTGTAAAAAAATCATTTTTGTTTTTGTGGGCTGATAGTCCCACTCACATCCTACAGACGGGTGGAACACCAGCTTATGTAATCGTCTTTTAATTAAACTTACTAGAATCGATAAAGATAATATTACGTCCTTAGTATTATTTGAATTTAATTTGAAGTTAAAGTGAATCCAGAGCTAAAAAGCTGAAAATAAATATCAAATGCAATTTAAAAAAAAATATTTTTTTAAACTAAATGCAAACCAAATCTTATTCGTTTATTTAAAAATAATTAAGAAAATATTTATTATGATAAACTTCAATTTAAAGTTAGGTAAAACGCAAGTATAAGTGGCAACGAAACAGTAACGCAACAAAGTATTATCGAAATGTTATTTCAAAAAAAAAAAATTTTCTAAAATACTTTTTATTTAAGTAAAGGCTTTAAACACTCCAGTCTAAATAGTGACCAAGTGTAAAATTATAAATTTCGAAATATATTCTTAAATCATAATTATTCAAAATATTTATAGTTGCCCGCAAGTGTACAAAGTAAATATTAGTAATTTACCTGTGTCCCGATGTTTCAATACAGTTTCATGTATTGTGGTCGCGGGTTGACTATACAATACATGAAACTGTATTAAAACGTCGGGACACAGGTAAATTACTAATATTTACCAAAATACTATCGCGATAGACCCGGTCTAATACTTAAAATGAGTGATCGCGAGTGCTTAAAAAGTTATAAGTGTACAAAGGCCCTAAGTATACCTCGGCTAAGTAATAGAATTTACGAAGTTATCCTTAATATAAAATCTATAAAAATATACCATTTATATTTAAAAGACAAATAATAATTCGCAAATGTAGTAGGATAACCACAAAGTAATCCTTATATATATTCTTTATAGTGCATTAGCAATACAAAAGTTTTTGTTTTAAAAGTAGTTCACAAAGGTGAGCTTATCTTGGTAAAGAGATCTCTTCCAGTCAACCTATAAAACTAAGTTATAAATAAATACGTGCGTGGACATGATTGCACACAAAATTAAATTAAAATACAATGTAATAAATAATTATTTGATAAAAGTCAAATAAATACACATACCTAAACGAATAGAACTATTAATACAAATACGATATATAAATAAATAATATAAGAATAAATTAGATAGAAAGGTATTTAGCTTCTTCCGCACTTATGATGGCTAGTAATGCAGCTAGTTGAATGCACCACTCGTACGACCGCAAGTTAATGCAAATGCACAAGCGATGCACTTTACTCGCACTACTTCCACCGTTTTACACTCTACACGTGTTAAATTTTATACAAAAGTAATAAAACCCGAAAAAATACTTATCCTTAGCATACTGTATAACGAGATTTTTGGCTTTAGCAGTTGTTACCGCAGTAAATTTTTAATTACTGCAGTTTTTACTAGTTATCGTGAGTTACTGAGTTTTTTAGCATAAAAGGCCACGTCTGCTCGCACATAGATATCCAGGATCTACAGTATCTGATGTAGACCACCAGGAGCCTATGTGAACCATTATGAGATACTGATTGATAGGGTCAATATCAGAATTTGTTCAGTATAATGGACTGCCTCTGCTAGCAAAGGTATATACATCAAGGGTCTGAAGTACCAAATATTGCGATGTGGGAACCCAGGTAATAAATGAAACGAACAAAGTCACGTGCGGAGCACAAATGAACTCAACTCGACTGAACTCTCTTTTATTGTAAAGGATTGACTTATATACTAGTGGTTGAATTACACATGATCGTGGAAGATGAATGCGTTGCGTTGATGAATGCATAAGGTGTCGGTTAACTGATGCCTTCTATCTAAACAATGTCCATAGGTGGTCTCGAATTTAGTTACATGTTTAGTCACGTTCTGGGTATCGTAATACAAGTACTTAATATGATATTGTTTTCCATTTTTCGTACTTATGAATCTACACTACATCTTCCACCCTTTAAAAAAAATTAAGAGGCCGTACATAGTTTTGAGTAATTTTGTCTTGTTTCTTCAATTCTGTAGGACCTCGTTTAAAAAAACAGAATAAGTAACAATGTGTTATGATATGTTTTATTGAAGATTAATTCAATATCTAAAAATTGGCCCAGACAAATTATTGATTTTGATTGTTCAGTTTGTTTAATAGTTAATAACCTGAGACGTGTTTTAATTGTTTTCGATGCGTGACGTTCGTATCATTATTGTTTACATGAATTTTAAAATATGGAGTGGTTTATAAAGTATACAGCAATAAAGACATTGAAAAGTGCTAAAAATTGGCCGAGGAGTTTTTAGTAATTTAATTCAAAAATTCAAAGAAAAACTGCAGTAAAATGGCCCACCTTTGAAGAAATTTTAAACGTATACAGCGTCGGATTTCTAGTACAATACAACACGTTTTAAAAAAAATCAATTTACACATTGAAAAATAGATTCATGCTAACACATTAGCTATAAAAAAAATTGCAAATATGTATTTTATGAAATTTATCGAATATTTTAAAGTTCTCCGGAATTATCAATTATATACGGGAGCGCAAATGCTGTTTCGGCAGACCGCGCGCCGCGCTCTTGGGAGAAGGACGTGTATCCTGCTGCGTCACACTCACGCACACATACAAAATTACGAATGTGTGTCGATCGCGCGCGTAGAGGACAGTAGATCACGCGTCACAGGCGGAATTATAGTGCGACCGATACTTTTTGATCCTGTAAGTATTTTTTTCAGTGCGGTATTGATTTATGATTGATTAAATTAATTGAACTAGATATTGTGATTTTACTTCCTATTAGAGTATAAATAACTTGAAATTTCGGGATTTTGCAAATAAATGGCCATTTTAACGGACTATAATGATACATTACAGATTTAACTATCCACACTATCCACACTAATATTATAAATGCGAAAGTAACTCGGTCTGTCTGTCTGTCTGCTACGCTTTCACGGCCAAACCGCTGAAACGATCTTCATGAAACTTGGCACAGAGATTGCTAGCATACCGAGAACGGACATAGGCTATTTATTATCACCATTCGATGGTCTGGAGTATAGATGTAGACCACCAGGTGTACCATCAGGAGCCAAGCTAAACTATTAGAGATACAGGCATGGTCCTAAAACAAAAGTTGTTCAGTATGATGGGCCGCTTCTTTTTACAAGAACATTTGAGGATCTGGAGTACCTTATGTAGACCACCAGGTCTACCATCAGGAGCCCACCTAAACTATTGGAGATACAGAAATGGTTCCAAAACAAAATATGTTCAGTATGATGGGAATAACTTGAGAAAGGACATTGCCTACTTTTACCGAGGATTTTTTATCATTACTGAAAAATACCGCTGTGCCGCCGCCGTTTGCATCGTATGCACTACCTTCATTGTAATTAGCCATATCTACTTAGGTGATACGTTACCATGTTCTGAACTGAAAAGTATCATCCACATAACACGTTAAGTCGGGGATCACATTTGACGTCCGATGCGGCGTATTTTGTAAGTGTAAGGGAGTAAATTAGAAATTCGCGATTTCCTTTCGTCTGACATACGCATGCGTTATGGATATGTATTGAAAATACACAGCAACTAAATAAATAATGCCCGGTCTTATGACCGCGGCCGCGCGCACCGGCCGATCCGGCGCGGCGCGGCGCGCGCGCTTTGGCGGGGATGCGGGGCGGAGGGGGAGGGCGCGACAGGGTGCGGCTACCCGAACGGGCATACACGTGAGGGCAGACTCACGAGTGTCAAACCCACAAAATCTTTGTTTTCGCAAAATACAGAAAAACAAAAAATGTGGTATATGAAAATGTATTACAGTAACTTAAAATACCTTTTTATCTGTCTTATCTACTTATGCTGACCATTTTAGTGTTCTCAAATCGGCACCCCTGGAGTAAGTACTCTGTTATCTACTGACTTTTATATTCAATTTTTATAAATATTGGTCTCTCAGGCCGGATAGCAAATCTGGAATTGTCCCTTTAACAACAGAAGCAAGCAAGTTATCTCTAAACAGTAGAGATAACAACTGTTCTAATATTACTGTCACACTTACTATGAATACACACAGGTACCTACTTTAGAACTTCTGCCAAAAAAAACTATCTAACGCGGACGAAGTCGCGGGTAAAAGCTAGTAGGCAATAAATATAAATTCGGCGCTGTTAAGCGAAAAAAAGATGCTGCTACATGGGCACACCCCTGAATAGTAGTCGGTAATTAATTAGTTTCGATAAAATTCCACAAATCCCAAAATTCTTAGTAGGTACGCAATAATTTTAAACTTTTTCATACAATTGCCACAAAAACTATAAATAGGATCAAAACTGATTGATCGAACTATACGCTGCCGTCCGCCGCTGGGTCTGCATATCGCCGCCGCTCGGCTGCACGATGACGCGTTCTAATGCTAATTACCTACTTTCGCCCAGCGCAATTTCATGTACGGCCTCTTAAACTATGATTTGTTAATTTTTCAATTTTCATATTATACTATGCGTATGTTATAGTTTATTACTAATAGAATAGCAATAACAAGAAATAATATAGCTATAAATATACCTCTCTTATAGCGCCGCCCCACCCCCTGTATCTAATCACGACAGTAACAATACTGACATCAATGACGACCAAGACCGTCCGTGGCAGGAAGTTAAGCGTAACAATTACGACCGCAAACGCCGTGGACGTACAGTGATTACTGAAACGGGTTCAATTGATAATGAGCTTTCATCAATAAAACGTGTTTTTAAAATCCATGCCTGCCGATTTAAGCCAATAACTAGCGAAACGTCTATTGAATCGTATATGACAAAGAAAAGCCCTGGTAGCGAATACACCGTACAAAAAATACAACTCAGACATGACTGTTAGGCTGTCCGCTCCCTCACGCGGTTTCACGCGCGGCCTGGCCAAGGCGAGGAGGCAAGTACAAAAATAACCGTAGGTAGTAATGTTTTTTTATTTTATTATTATACTAAGTCAGCCAACATAATACATATTATACATTTCGATTTGATTAAGCAGAAAAGTTTTGAGCTAATACATATCACACTTAGAGACTAACACAACATGCACATAAAATATAGTGTCATTGTATTGAAAAGGATAAAATAATTCTATTTATATTATATAATTTTAAATAATAGACTTCGAGTACAAAAATCTGTTAAAAATTAATCTTAAATATTATTTACAAAAACTTATGATTAAAATTAAAACAAAAGAAAAAAAAAACACAACGATTCATACAAAAAAAAAACATGTAAAACACCATTCATAACTTCATATACGTAATCTTTAATAGAAAAAAATCATAAAACCTAGAATATTAAGTAAAAAGGCGAAAGATACAAATATTAAAATACAATAAAATAAAATTTGATTCATTCTGTCCTTAAAATTTTAAAATTGAATACAACAGTCCATAAAAAAACACGCAAAAAGTTCATTAATAAAATAAATTACCTTTTTTACATACATACATACAGGATTATTTTTTAGTCAGTGCGCAGCTTCAACATACGTAATGGTTATCAAATTTTAGAAAATATGTATTTATTTTTTACACCTGACTTAGAACAAAAAAATTGAAATAATCGCACTTAAACTTATCCTAGGATCGTACGTAAGTGTGGATCACCCTATTAGGTTCACTAGCTATCTTTCGGTTTGGCAACGTCGCGCGCGGCCCAGTTATACCTGTCAGCTGACTGTGTTCTAGCTTCTACCTACAGCACAGGTCAATGACCAGTCCAGGTTAATGACCGCTATTGGTACCGGGGTGCGTGCGGGTGATACCTACAACAACTAAGTACCTATCTCACAAGTACCTACACTTAAACTGCCTCCGTGGTGTAGTGGTATGAAAGTTGGTCTCTTGATTTGATGGTACCTGTTTCTAGTTTATGCGGAGAGACAAGATTATTTTGTTAATCAGGTAGTTGGATTTTTCCCAGTTTGGTTAAGAATTAGCAGCTACTACTAGCATAAGCAAGACATGTAAATGTTTAATCCATAACGGTAACTCGGGATTGTACAGCACCTCGAGTAACCAACTACGTGATCAACTTAGAATGGTTTTTCTTACAGTTAACAAGAATAACCAGAAAAGATTGATACCCATTTTAAAAGATCATCATTCAAAAGTTTTTCTAATATTCTTTAAAAATAACCAGCAAAGACTTTAATGGCAACTGGAGCCGTTGCTGATAGTATCTAAAAGCCTACACAACCTGCATACAACAGAGGTTGTGATGGTTTGACAACGTCGCGATTAGTCACCGCGTCTTACAGCGCCAGACATAGTGGCGCCTACGGTTCAATTTTTAGAAGAAATCTGATGCCGGCGCGGGCGCCGGCACGGCGTGGCGGGAAATTCATCTGCACTGCTAGAAAGCTTTATGTACACTGATGATATGAGGTAGCTCGTATTGCGCGTGCCTGCCTTTCGATGATTTTAACCGAATTATCCTTAAAGTACAACTGCATTTAAAGTAAAGTAAACGGCAATTTTGTGCGCTTATGAGAGTGGAGCGAAAAATTCAGTAAAGTATGACAGTCAAAGTTCATAGGCCACTAAATTGTTAATAAATTTTGACAAAAAACACTTGTACTCGTTTCACAGTTTTATTGCGGGGTAACCCGACCGGTTTCGCTCACATGAGCATTTTCAAGGATTTTACAAAACATAAATCATTATTCAAGAAAGAACATCACATCCACTAAATTATAATTATTTACATACTTATTTGTTGTATCTGTGTGATAAATGGTAAACCGTTAACTATTGTAGGTAGGACAAATAAAAATATTCGGGTTACCTACCCAGGAAAATTTACCCCAAAGTGGGGAGATTTATAAAATTCAAAAATTGTGTACCTAAATTAAATATGTCATTAAAAATAAAATGTCATTAATAATTATGAATGTCAACTTAGTTTTATAAATGTCAATAATAATAATAAATAAACAAAATAATTTTATCATAATCAAATGTCAGGAATAAAACTGAGTACCTATAATATCCACTTGTTGCCAATCTAGATGTTAAATTTAGTTACAAAAAACATGACATTTCGCAAACGTAATTATTTAAAATACATTAGTAGTGGCGATCTACTAAGTTCTACCTGCTCATTAAGTAGTCTGTCATTATTTTGACATGCAATTTTATTGATTTCAAGAGCTTCAAGCTTATTTAACTTGTGTCCTTTTTCACATAATTGCAAAATTTTAAAATTATTTGTGGGGTCAAAACTATGGTTCTCTGTAATAAGGTGTTGGGCAAATGTGGAGTCGTTCTTTTTCAACCTCCAGCTTCTGAGGTGCTCTTTGATCCTTGTGTCAAATGATCTCCCCGTCTGACCTATGTAGTTTTTATTGCAATCATGACATGTCAACTCATACACTCCACTCCTTTTACCCAATGGGACGGTATTAGCTTTATGAGCTAGACATTTTTGAAGGTTGGTTGGTGTGTAAAAAGCGGGTATTTTATTCTGAACCAACCTACCGCATTTATAAGAAATATTTCCAATAAAAGGTATTTTAGCCCATTTTTTGTTCTGTTTATCACTAATATCTGCTTTATACAATAATTTAGAAACAATTGACTTTTCTTTCAGTTTAAAAATTTTGTCAATGAGGTTTGTAGTGTAGCCGTTATTTTTAGCTATGGCTTTAATAGTCTGTAATTCTTTGTCAAAGTTTTCATTTTTCATGGGTATTGTCAGGAGTCTGTGTATCATAGAATGAAAAGCTGCGTGTTTGTGGTTTATGGGGTGTTTTGATTCTGCGTGAATAACTATATCGCTATAAGTGGGTTTTCTGTATATCTGGAAGTCATGCTTAGAGTTTATTATTGAGATTGTCAGATCTAGAAAATTTATTTTATTCCCGCCTATCTCCACGGTGAATTGAATTTTTGGGTTGATTGAATTTAAGTATGTCAAAAAAGTTTGAATGTCATTTTCTGGTCCGGTCCAAAGACAAAGTATGTCATCTACATATCGGTACCAATATGCTATGGATTTTTTAAACTCTTTGTTTGCTAGTACGTCTTTTTCAAAAATATGCATGAAAATGTCAGCACAAATAGGGGATAGTGGACTTCCCATTGCAAGACCGTTTTTTGGGTGTATATTTTATTGTTAAAAACAAAATAGTTTTGAGCTAGGCAAACCGAGATTGAGTGTTCGAGGTCAATTATTTGTTGTGGATCTATTTTTGACTCAGTTAATACCTCATTGATCGCACATTTACATTCATCTACTGGGATACTGGGATACAGGTTTTTAACATCAAAGGAAACCATAATAGCGTCCTTTGGGATCGTAACACCCTTGATATTTTTGATGAGATCGGTGCTGTTTTTGATGGTATGTTGTAATTCAACTGTAACAGCATTTTTCAGAATTCTGTTGGCCTTTTTGGCTAGGTTATAAGCTGGGGCTCCTGTGTAACTGACTACGGGTCTAATAGGTATGTCTTTTTTATGTATTTTATAATATCCATGGAGTCGTGGTATAGCTGGGTTCATAGGTTTCAATACACGATCTTTTTCCGAAAATATGCTATTTGCTGTTTGTAGTGTCTCATTTACTATTTGGTTGTATATCATTGTGGGGTCTTTTTTCAGTACTTGGAAATCATCTCCTGAAAGAAACTGCTCTACTTTTGCATTATATTCCTCTTGATATGTGACTACTACAGTATTGCCCTTGTCAGCTTTTGTTATTATAAGATCGTTGTCTTTCACTTTTTGTCTAATGCTCTTTAATGTATTGGTGTCACTGTTTGATGTTTGCTTACTTTCTGGTTTTATGATTTCTTCTTTGATTATTCCTGTACATAAATACTTCATTGCTACGTCTGATATAGCTATATCCAGTTCTACTACCAAATTGTCTATGTCTTTCTTTGTGTTCGGTATATTGGGGGCATGTTTTAGTCCCTTTTCAAGTAGTTTTATTTCATTTGCATTGAACAAAACATTCGATTTATTCATGAGTCTAGGATAAAAAGCATCTGTATCTGAGTTGTTAATAGGTATCACTTTCCTTGTTTTATTCGCTTTAATGAGGTTATACAATTTCTTGATATGAATATTGTGCATTATCGCTGTCATTTCTTTCATTTTTTCGTATGTGTCGTTAACAATAATGTCTAGTTCAATGTTGCTACTACGTCAACAACGTTGCTACACTAAATTGTTGCTACTACGTCAGTGTGAACTAACCTTGAGTGGTTATTTAGGAATAAAGATTAAAAACGGTCTACTCACACAAAAATAACAGGGTGTGATTTGATCGGGCATTCATAAAAAAATCGTATGGCCGGAACGTGGCTATCGCGCGCCGGTCTTGTGTAGTTTAGCCTTTAAAAAGATGATTCCAATTTTCCCTTCATACTTTTACGGGCTTAGGACCGTCAAAATGAAAAGTTTACCTAGAACACTAGGTAGGCAGTAGGTAGCTAAGTACAATAGTCGTTTAATTAACAGTTACTTACCGTAAACTGCCCGTGATCCAACAGCCGCTGCATAACGTTGAGGAATGTTCTTGGGTTCGGTACACGAGGGTCCACAACGCCAGCATTGTTTACGCAGTCGAGGTAAACTTTCGTCCGCGTACATTCATTGGGGTGCTCGGGTATTTTCCCCACTTAAAAGTACGAACGCACCATTTCGTAAAACTCGCGAAACGTAAAATTCGACATCGCGAAATCAATTCGGGATCGGCGGGAAAAGTAGTGTCACACAGGTGCGCGCCCGCCCGCGACGGAATCAAAGCGAGAACTGAAACTGACTGAAGGGTGCGCTGCGCGAGCGCTGTTGCCATTTTCACGCACCCCCGATTGAAAAGTAGTGTGTCCATGATTTATTTTTTATGGGGCAGACAAAAATAAAAAAATTATAAAAATAAAACATATTTTTTTATTTGCCTAAAATGTCCTATTAACGATTCTGATATCATGGTATAAGTTTGCGCACTGACTAAAAAATAACCCTGTATATTACGCCTTTATATTTATTCTGTAATAAAGTAAATTCATTAAAACTAAAAACAATTCAAGCAAAAAGTATAAACATACAAATAAAATTAATTAAAGGAAATAGAATAAAACATTAATTTTAACTGACTATATAAAATAAATTAATTATAATAGCATCGCATGCAGGAAGTAATCTTTCATTTTCTTTTTAAATTTACCTATGTTATCGTGAAAAATGTCTATATCGATTTCCTTTGAGAGTTTGTTGTATGATTTGACCATTCTATGAAAGGGAGCTGAAATACCCATGTTAGTTCTAGCTGGTGGAGCTTTAAATGGGACATAATGTTTATGTCTATGATTAAGCCTGGGTACGATAAGTCTTAATTTCTGAAGAGATCGTGGAGAGTCAATTTGACCGTGGATAATCTTATGTAGGAAACATAATAATAATAATAATAATAATAATATATTTTATTTGCATAGAACACACGTATTAAAGATGTCAAATATTACAGGTTAAAAATGTCTCAGTATATTCTACCATAACATGGCATGCAAAAAATCATGTGAAATCAATATGAAATGTAAATTGGTAACCCAGTACGTCAGCCAACAGCACAATACTCATAAGTTACAAATCAAGTGACATCATCTCCAAAAAACTCACCAATACTGTAGTAGCATTTATCAATAAGCCATGTACGTAGTTTTTTTATAAAAAGGTTTGTCGTCAGGTGTCTGAATGCGGTGGGCAATTTATTGTAGACTTTAATTGTCATTATGTAGCAGTTGTTTCTGTATAGTGCAGTTTTATGGCCCGGCAGCACAAGTTCAGAAAGATCCCTATTTCTTAACCTTTCGTTAGACTTTGGATGGTGAAAATATTTGCTATATTTTCTAACAAAAGTAGCAGCTTCAAGGATGTACAGCCCGGTTAACGTTAACAGTCTAAGCTCTCGGAATAAAGGTCTACATGAGTCCAGAGGTTTTGCTGCACATACTGCCCTAACACATTTCTTTTGAATGATGAAGGCTTTCCGGATATCGGTTGAGTTGCCCCATATTAATAACCCATATCTCAAAACAGACACTACGTAGCCGTGATAGGCCATCAATGCTGTCTCACGACCGGCTTCTCTTCTCAATCTACCTAATGCATAAACAAAACGTTCCAACTTACCACAGACAAATTTAATGTGCTGCTTCCACGTGCAATATTCATCTAATACAATTCCTAGAAATGTTGATTCTGATACATTCTCAATTAATTGACTTTCACAACGTACCTTAATGTCACACTTCTTACTTTTATAATTATTAAATTGAATGTATTTAGTTTTAGAAATATTGATATTTAAGTTATTAATTTTTAGCCAATTACTAATCGACGAGACAGCCTCATTCACTTTATGTTCATAAGAGGTAGATCTATCGATGTCTGGCACTATGACAGATATATCATCGGCAAAAAGAATGGTTTTGTACTCGGTCGCCTTGGGTAATTCGTTTATGTAAAGAATAAATAAAAGCGGACCGAGAATACTCCCTTGTGGGACTCCAGATTTTACCAACCGAAAAGGCGATCGATATGAAACCAGTTCGCTCTTTTCGTTTAATCTATTAATTTCTACGCATTGTGTGCGTTTAGAGAGGTAGCTCTCAATCCAGTCTAAAGGTTGGCCGCGTAACCCTAAGTTCTCGCATTTTTGCAGTAATTTTTTATGATCAACAAAATCGAAGGCTTTAGACACGTCAAAAAGCGTTACTATTACTGGGATTTTCCTATCAATGTACTCAGTGACAGACCGTATCAGCGTATAAGCTGCATGAGTAGTATTTTTATCCATTTGGAATCCGTTTTGTTCCTCCGAAATAATATTATATTTATCAATGAACGATGTTAACCTATCATGAAACATTTTTTCAAATATTTTAGAAAAAATTGTGAGTAGTGCAATAGGGCAATAGTTTTGCAATAATTCTGCTTTGCCCTTTTTAAGAATTGGCTTGACAATGGTTTGTTTTAGTCGTTCCGGAAAACATCCCTCTGCAAACGATAAATTGATCAAATGTGCCAGGGTTGGAGCTATTTCTTTGATACATATTTTAATAACCTTGGTTGAAATTTTATCAGTACCTACCGCATTTGTATTATTTAGGGTCTTAACAGTTTTGACGACTTCATCATAAGTACATGGTAACAAAAACATACTCTTGCCGTTGACACTGTGTATGTGTGTTGTACTTATTGAATAATCTTTTGTAGTTGAATTGATTAGATAATTGTTAACTGTGTTTGCTATTTCTAACGGGTTTTCTATCTTTTGTCCATCTTGCTCAATATAAGCAATGTCTGTATTTATTTTTAAATTATCATGTTTGTCCTGAATTATGTCCCATGTCGCCTTACACTTATTTTTTGACTTATTTATGAATTTACTGTTAAAATTTTGCTTTGAAGTTGTCACACATTTTTTTAGTAATTTGTTGTAGATTCTATATGCATGTTTGGTAGATTTCAATTTTTTTTCATAATGTATGTATCTTAGCTTTCGTTTTGTAATGCTGGATTTTTTTAAACCATGGGTTATCCAGAGTGGCTTCTTACAGCTAGTATTTATTTTGATTCGATATTCTGGAAAACAGAGATCGTAAAATAAACAGAATAATTCATGGAATTCATCAAAAGCTATATTCAGATCATGTTCCTCTGACCGCGTTTTCCACGATATGCTTCCAACGCAATCCAAGAACCTCTGAATATTTTCCCCGCTGAAGTCTCTTTTATTTATGTAATAGTATGGGTTCGGTTTTTCAAAATTTTTAACGGCAAATTCTAAAATCTGGCATTTATCATGATCTGACAAGCAAAGGGAATGAACGCTGCCTTTAGCATTGCAGATATTGCTTGCTATGTGGTCTATGCATGTCTTGATACGGGTAGATTCTGTTATATGTAGGGTTAAGTTGTAGTTGTCAAGTAATCCTTTTAATGCAATTGTTTTCTTTGAATTTACCAAAGTATCGATGTTTAAATCTCCAGCAATTATAATGTTTTTACTCCTTTTTAGGCTTAGTCTATTTAAAATCAAATCCAATTTAACTAGAGATGCATTTACAAATTGATCACACGGAATTCTGTAAATACAAAGTATAAGACATTTTAACGAGGGTATTTCCACACCACAACACTCAAAGATTTTATCAGTGCTGTAGTCTTTACAAAATGGTAGCACGTTAAACCTTATGCCTTTTCTGATAAGTATACAGACCCCTCCATATTTGTTTTCTCTACTATAATAAGATGCTAAAGTTCGCATCGCGTAAGATGAAGATGATGAAGAAGATGCTAAAGCAACCGTAGATCAAGCATGATTCTACGGTTGGCCAGAGGGAGCGTCCTGTATTTTAAAAGTTGGTCATTGTATATAGGATGATATCTCAGGGTCCTGTCGTTAAAGGCGATGTGACGCAAAAACTTTTTTTGGACACGTTCAATGCGGTTGGAATGTACTTCATAGTATGAGTTCTATGCTATTTAACAGTATCCAGTATACTTCGTGAGAGAGAGTTGAAGATGGTCAATTTGGTGGATGGTTTCATAAAACTTTTTGTGGCGCGCTTAATGAGACCTGAAGTTCTAAAAGCCTTAGTTGTGATTTTATCAACGTGTGATATAAAACTCAACCTGTCATCTAGCATGACACCCAAATCTCTAATGTTGGTCTGTTTCGTTCAAATTTGTGCGTTAATTTTGTAGTCGTAATCAATTGCATTAACTTTTTTCGTGAATGTGATTTGTTGACACTTTGCTATATTTAATTTAATTTTATTAGTATCGCACCATTCTTTTAATCGCGTCAAATCGTTTTGCAATTGCTGACAATCTTCAGTTGTCTTAATTTTCTTATATAGTTTAAGATCGTCGGCGTAAAGGAGAAAGTTGCTGTTTTTTATTACCGAGTGTTATTTCGACCTTATTCTGCACACACACCCCGAGCTAATTAATGTCAATGCAGTTTTAGCGCTTCACGCTGTTAGCTAGCCAGGGCTACATCACATTTGGCGCCCAACTTAAAAACTCACTTTGTAAACTCCAGGGTGGTGTGGAATACTGGTGAAATTAGGAATCCGTTCACGCACGGTAAGTCGCCGAGTACATATGTCTGAAACCGCTAAGTTTAAAGGACTTAGAAAAAAGGACCTGATCGCGCTCGCAGAGCAGAAGGGACTTTCCGTTGTAGACCCGGCTACGGAGAAGGAATTCACCGTAGCACAGTTGAAAGACAGTTTCAGTAAGTACATAGAGGCGCAGTCAGAGTCGCTAACAGAAGGCGATATCACTTTGACGGACATCGAAGAGATTACATAAGACAGCGACGACGAGTCGGTAAAGTCGGTAATCAACAGCTCGAAAAGCGAGGTAAGGAACGAGCCTCTCAAACAGCCGTCAAGTAGTGAAACAACCAGGAAAATGTCAATGAAAGGTGAGTCCCCCAGAGACCCGAATCTCTACAGTATCGTAAAGAATTGGGATATTTCGTGCGACACTACGAACGATCCGGTAGAGTATCTCGAGAGGTTGGATGAATTAGTTTCAACCTGTGGGGTAGAAAACGGAAAGCTTATCCCGTTATTACCCAGGTTTTTCAGAGGTAGAGCAAACCTATGGTACAGAAATACCAAAAATAGGTGGAGTTCGTGGAAGCTATTCGTAGAAGATTTCGAGTTATATTTTTACCCAAGGGATTATAAAGGTAGGTTACAAGAAAGGATCATAGCCCGTTAACAAACCTACAGGGAGAACTTTATAGACTACTAGCTTTTACCCGCGACTTCGTCCGCGTTAGATAGTTTTTGTAGAAACAGGTTCAGGTTTAGGTGGGCTCCTGATGGTACACCTGGTGGTCTACATAAGGTACTCCAGATCCTCTATGTCCTTGTGAAAAGAAGCGGCCCATCATACCGAACAACTTTTGTTTTGGAACCATGCCTGTATCTCTTATAGTTTAGCTGGGCTCTTGATGATACACCTGGTGGTCTACATAAGGTACTCCAGATCCTCTATGTCCTTGTGAAAAGAAGCGGCCCATCATACTGAACAACTTTTGTTTTGGAACCATTTCTGTATCTCTAATAGTTCAAGTGGGCTCCTGATCGTACACCTGGTGGTCTACATAAGGTACTCCAGATCCTCAATGTCCTTGTGAAAAGAAGCAGCCCATCATACTGAACAACTTTTGTTTTGGAACCATGCCTGTATCTCTTATAGTTTAGCTGGGCTCTTGATGATACACCTGGTGGTCTACATAATGTACTCCAGATCCTCTGTGTCCTTGTGAAAAGAAGCAGCCCATCATACTGGTCAACTTTCGTTTTGGAACCATTTCTGTATCTCTAATAGTTTAGGTGGGCTTATGGCGGGTGACAGGAGTGATGCCAATAGGTAGAATGGAGGGTTCCAGGTGGAGTCGGGAAAAGGGTAGCTACCCGCCTGGCCGGGTGTTGTGGCCAGGAGACCGACTGGTCCGCCTGGATAGAATTGGAAGTTGTATATATGCGTTGCGCGGTGAAACACTTCGATACCGCGTTTCAGGCTCTTTGTTCTGTCACGTGGCGCCATCTTGCAGCTATGTTGGAACTTCTGTTGCGACTTGCTTGCTCGTGAACCACTTTGAGTGAGCTTCTTGTTGTAGCTCCCAGAGGTCGCTACAGTACTCCCCCTCAAGACCGGAGGTCGATACTGTCAGCGAGCGAAGTGGGGCTGATGACGTCATGTAGCGTGTTGATGCAGTCAGGCGTGGCGAAGCAGTGCTGGTTCCAATGTCCACGGTGAGTCGGGACGTCTACGGTGAGTCGAGACGATGATGGAAGACCAGTGAAGCTGCCGTGCTGTGACTGCGGTGGGTGCTGATGACGTAGTAGTTGGCTGCATGCTGTAGTAGTTGATGCGTGGTTGAAGGCTGCGAAGTCCAAGGTAGGGGTCACCAATATTGGCGGGTGACAGGAGTGATGCCAATAGGCAGAATGGAGGGTTCCAGGTGGAGTCGGGAAAAGGGTAGCTACCCGCCTGGCCGGGTGTTGTGGCCAGGGGACCGACTGGTCCGCCTGGATAGAATTGGAAGTTGTATATATGCGTTGCGCGGTGAAACACTTCGATACCGCGTTTCAGGCTCTTTGTTCTGTCACGTGGCGCCATCTTGCAGCTATGTTGGAACTTCTGTTGCGACTTGCTTGCTCGTGAACCACTTTGAGTGAGCTTCTTGTTGTAGCTCCCAGAGGTCGCTACAGGCTTCTGATGGTACACCTGGTGGTCTACATAAGGTACTCCAGATCCTCAATGCCTTTTGAAAAGAAGCGGGCTATTATACTGAACAACTTTTGTTTTGTAACCATGCCTGTATCTCTAATAGTTTAGCTGGGCTCCTGGTGGTACACCTGGTGGTCTACATCTGTACTCCAGACCCTCGATGTCCTTGTGAAAAGAAGCGGCCCATCATACAGAACAACTTTTGTTTTGGAACCATGCCTGTATTGCCTGTATCTCTAATAGTTTAGCTGGGCTCCTGGTGGTACACCTGGCGGTCTACATAATGTACTCCAGATTCTCTATGTCCTTGTGAAAAGAAGCAGCCCATCATACTGGCCAACTTTCGTTTTTGTCTATTTCTGTATCTTTAATATTTTAGGTGGGCTCCTGACGATACACCTGGTGGTCTACATAAGGTACTCCAGATCCTCAATGTCCTTGTGAAAAGAAGCGGCCCATCATACTGAACAACTTTTATTTTGTAACCATGCCTGTATCTCTAATAGTTTAGCTGGGCTCCTGGTGGTACACCTGGTGGTCTACATCTGTACTCCAGACCCTCGATGTCCTTGTGAAAAGAAGCGGCCCATCATACAGAACAACTTTTGTCTTGGAACCATGCCTGTATCTCTAATAGTTTAGCTGGGCTCCTGGTGGTACACCTGGTGGTCTACATAAGGTACTCCAGATCCTCAATGTCCTTGTGAAAAGAAGCGGCCCATCATATTGAACAACTTTTGTTTTGGAACCATGCCTGTATCTCTAATAGCTTAGCTGGGCTCCTGGTGGTACACCTGGTGGTCTACATCTGTACTCCAGACCCTCGATGTCCTTGTGAAAAGAAGCGGCCCATCATACAGAACAACTTTTGTCTTGGAACCATGCCTGTATCTCTAATAGTTTAGCTGGGCTCCTGGTGGTACACCTGGTGGTCTACATAAGGTACTCCAGATCCTCAATGTCCTTGTGAAAAGAAGCGGCCCATCATATTGAACAACTTTTGTTTTGGAACCATGCCTGTATCTCTAATAGCTTAGCTGGGCTCCTGGTGGTACACCTGGTGGTCTACATCTGTACTCCAGACCCTCGATGTCCTTGTGAAAAGAAGCGGCCCATCATACAGAACAACTTTTGTCTTGGAACCATGCCTGTATCTCTAATAGTTTAGCTGGGCTCCTGGTGGTACACCTGGTGGTCTACATAAGGTACTCCAGATCCTCAATGTCCTTGTGAAAAGAAGCGGCCCATCATATTGAACAACTTTTGTTTTGGAACCATGCCTGTATCTCTAATAGCTTAGCTGGGCTCCTGGTGGTACACCTGGTGGTCTACATCTGTACTCCAGACCCTCGAATGGTGATAAAAAGTAGCCTATGTCCATTCTCGGTATGCTAGCAAACTCTGTGCCAAGTTTCATGAAGATCGGTTCAGCGGTTTGGCCGTGAAAGCGTAGCAGACAGACAGACAGACAGACAGACAGACAGAGTTACTTTCGCATTTATAATATTAGTGTGGATTTGACCGACATCCAGAAGCTGATGAGAAGATATAATTTAATGAGTGATGACGAACAGTTAAAGAGAGTTCATGAAAATATGCACGCAAACTATAAACTCTACATTAAACGCCAGGATTTCGACGAGTTAGCTGATTTAATTCGTCTTTGCGCTGATTACGAAGGAGTGATCGAGGAGCGATACAGGATTCTACCAGTAAGTACAGAACGAGAGGAGTTAGCAGTACCTAAACCGGGAGAACGACCCTACAATAACAAGACACCCGATTCAGTCTTACGAGGAGCGTACCGCTGACGATAGCAATCGCAGGGGTACGTCTGGATCACCACATGTACGTGTTACCTATGTTATACGGGATTATAATAGGAATGGACCACATTAAGCGTGTAGGAATGACTAAACTGTGGACAGCTGCCCACAACGACCAACAAGAAACGCCCCAGGAACCACCAATACCAGGTGAGATATTAACAAACACGGAGGAAAGAACCGGAGAGCGCGAACCGAATCGCGACAACACAGCCACCGAGTCAAAAGTAGAGTACAAAGATGGAGATGAAAAGTTAACAGAGAAAGAAGCCATTATTCTGCTGGAATTCCTGGCTAAGGAGTTCGATGAGTGCGACAGGAGTCCCAAGGGGAACACTTGGGTAAAACACAAGATAAAATATTACCCCAAAACATAGAGAACCGGTAAAACAAAAATATTACCCCAAAAACCCGAAATTACAGAGTATAATTAACAAACATGTGGATAAGATGCTGAAGGAAGGGATAATCGAAAAATCGTCGAGCCCGTATAGTAGGGTGTCCCTTATTTTTCGAAGTTCTTATTTTTTAATGCATACCCCCCAATTTTTGTTTCTTACCCATAAAAACGTCAGAAATAAAATTTTACGTAAATCGGAACGCAGCAACCCGTGCCGAGTTGCATTTGAAACTTGTTCATACAAGTCGCGCGGCAGTACTCATGCGCACTTGCGGGAATTGTCATTGTTTTTCAATTAGTCAATAATTAACAGGTATTTATTTATGTTTTCGACATGGCAGTAAAATTAAGAAGTGACAAACAAGACATATTTCTTGTAGGTAACGTAAACCACCAAATAACAGGTGCTAAACTACCTTCAAATCGTCAAGTTCTTGCAGTTTTGTTTTTTAACATTCGGGAAGTAAAATTGAGTATTAAAGAAAGTGCAAATCTTGTGATTCGTGAGTGCATTATATACTGGGAAAAGGCTAGAATACCCACTAGGGCCACTCCGAACTGCGTAAAGAAACTAATTGACCTTCACCACACCTGGAGAGAGTTACAGAAAAATTCGACTAGACCCCAAGATGTTTACAGACAGCGTGAGAATAAATTCTCAATTAGTTTGGATAATTTATTCGATATCGCTCAAGCTGATGCCTTGGTGCAAATAAGGATTGCGGAAGACAAAGCTTTCTTACTAAAACAGAGAGAACCTGGGCGTCCAGGTTGTTTAATAGGCGTAGACAAAAAGTTAGCTGAAAAAGAAGAAAGGGCTAGACAGAGAAACCTAAGAGAGACACAATATCTGCAACGCTTGTGTTCTGATAGTACTGCATCATCTTTCGTTTCACAAGAAACCATACCACAGCTTCTAAACTCAAAAGATTCTAGTTCCAGCTCCGAGGAAACCTTGGAGGAAGCTGCGCCATCGACATCTCAACCTGAACCAGAACCAACCTGTACAGTGAGTACCGAAACTTCAAAAAAAAGAGGCAGGACCAGCTTTATCACACCTAAACTAGTTGCAGTTTTAGATAGATGCCAGTTAAGCATCAGGGATTCTGTCTACGTTCTTCAGGCCGCAGTAGAAGCGTTAGGACTTGCCAGTGATGACTTCCCGATCAACAAATCTTCTATTCAACGCGTTCGCACACAGATTCGAAAAGAACGAGCTGAATTCATTAAATCCGATTTTCAGAACAATATACCTGATGTTGTTACTGTTCATTGGGATGGCAAATTATTACCTGGCCTGGACGTTAGAAGCTGTAAAGAGGAACGCTTACCAATCCTTATTACATTCGACGATAAGGAACAACTTCTCGCTGTGCCTAAATTGGAGAGCTCCACTGGCAAAGATCAAGCTCAAGCTGTTTCAAACGCACTTTTTGACTGGGATCTTGAAAATAAGGCCCAAATAATGTGTTGTGACACGACTGCGTCCAATACAGGGCGCTTGAATGGCGCTTGTGCCCTCTTGGAACAAAAATTGGACCGAGAGTTACTGCTATTTGCGTGTCGTCATCACGTTTACGAACTTGTATTAAAAGGCGTATTTGAATCAAAAATTCAACAAGTTTCAAGCAGCCCGGATATACCGTTATTTAAAAAATTTAGAGACAACTGGAAAAACATTAACCCAACCTTAATCGAAACGGACACGAATTTCATACAAACTAACGTAAGTGACACCAAACTTGCAGACCTGTTACAGTTTTATCATCAGGAACTTTAAAACTCTATCATTCGTGATGATTATCGGGAGTTAATTGAATTATCAATAATATTTTTGGGAGGAGATAACGAAAGAACGATCAAAATCAGACCACCTGGAGCGATGCATCAAGCAAGGTGGATGGCAAGAGCCATTTACTCTCTCAAGATATGTTTGTTGCAATCGCAATTTAAAATGAGCGTCAAAGACAAAAAGTCACTACTAGATGTTTGCCTATTTATTGCTGTTATGTATGTAAAGCCCTGGCTTGAATGCAGTTTGGCGGTAAAGGCACCAAATGAAGACTTGACGTTTTTAAAGGCTTTGAAGGAATATGAAAGTAAGGACAAGATTATTTCCAGGGCAGCTCTAAGCAAGTTTAGTCAACACCTTTGGTACTTAACAGAAGAAATAGTCGTTTTATCACTTTTTGACGACGAAGTTAATGAACAGACCAAGAAAGATATTGTACTGAATTTACGAAGGGAGAACTCGTATGATTTTGGAAAGAGATACATTCCATCAAAGACTGAGATGTCAAATTATTTGTGCGGTAAGAGATTTTTTTAATCCTATAAGAAGGTATTTATTTAAATTACTTGAGTGGTTTATTTATAAGACTAATATTCGAAATAATTTGTTTCAGATAAATCACTGGCTGATTTTGTGTCTGCGAAAAGCATGAACCTGTTTTATCGGTTGAAAATTGACAGAACTTTCCTGCAGAAACCTGTTTCCAAATGGAAAGAGGATGATTCTTTTTTGGCGGCAAAAGAGAAAGCTCTATTTCTACGAGCAGTTAATGACACAGCAGAACGAGCTGTAAAATTAATGCAAGATTTTCATGGTCTTATCACAGCTGAAGAAGAAGAACAAAAACAGTTTTTGCTACGTTGTGTACAGGGGCACAGAAAGCTATTTCCCGACTGCAAAAAAGAGACTTTAAATAAGAAATCCATACTAATATTATAAATGCGAAAGTGTGTTTGTTTGTTTGAATGTTTGTTTGTTTGTTTGTTTGTCTTTCTTTCACGTTACAACAGAGCGATATCATGCAGTGTTTTTTAGGTGTGCAGTTAGGTGAGAGGCTGGAGAGTGACATAGGCTACTTTTTATCCCGAAAAACATATTTTTCCCATCGGAAAAGCGATTAATGTTTAGCAATAGAATACACCCGTAATTTTTCCCATCGGAAAACTGATTATTGTGTAGCATAGAATACAATCCATACCACATAAAAAAGATGTATATACAGGATGTAAGGGACAGCCCTCCGAATACTGATATTCCCATAGTAAATGCAGTGAGCTGATTGTGATTTTGTATGGGATATAGAAAAAAAGAATTTAATCTATGGCAGGTTGTTCAGTTTCATGGTTTGAATACACCCAATCAGTATTCGAAGGGCTGTCACTTACACCCTGTATAGCACTATTATGAGAATGTCTCTTGAATATGAGTTTTGGGATATGAATGTGGCTTTAAGGGTGATGTGGGTATGTACTTGAGATACTTCTTACCACAGTAGTAAAGTTAATTTCTACAGTTAAACATGATTTGAAAGTCCATTTCTATAATAATAACCATTTTTAGCACAGTAAGTTTGCCCTGCGTATACTTGCGAAGACACATAATAAACTTAAATTTTTTGGTACCATAGTCCTGAAAATTGAAGACTAGGCAAAATCATTATACTGCGTATTCATATTATTATAATTCCAATCCAAGAACATCCATCCCCAAGTTAATTTGGTTTGGAGCTAATATAGGTTTTCAAATCCTTGATTACATACCCACTCCTTTCTTTCATGTCTTCTTGGAGCATGTTTGTATGTAATAAAAATTTCAAAATAGCAGGAATATTAAAAAAAAATTAAAGCTATATAGCAATCTATACTTTCTTATTATTTATTAACCACCAATATAACCCATTTTGACACAGGGATATGGTATTATCCCGCCGCGGTGAGATGTTGCATAAGTTACTTAACTCTGAGAGTACTGTTGCATTCAAACGGTGAGTTTTATGAATATTTTTGTTAACTACTGTTTAGAAAAATATAAAAATAAAAAAATAACTAAAAAGGTAACAAAAAAAAAACACAAAATCTAAAACAAATTCATTCTCAAAAATTTAAAAACTAAAGTTGATGGCTTCCTAAATCTACCGATAGATGGCGCCACTAGGTTTTTAAAACGCGCTATTGGAATTTTTTCCGGCATCGGATATAGGTCCGAACATCAGCCCGCTCGCCACCTTATAGTGCATACGGTACCTATACTCTGTCGGTTGTTTTATTTGATTTGTTACAATAATAATTTGCTTTGGAATTTGGATTGTGTTTATTAGCTTTGTGATTTGGTTTTGTTGACTTGGTTTGTTTGTTGAATTCTTTGAACAACTATTGCTTACGTTTATGGGTCACTGATTTATCTTTGTGATTAGGTTTTTGTTGTTTAGAATTGTTTTTCGGTTTCTTTTACGATATTCTTGGTTACGTTTGCTTTGTAATTTGACGAAAAGGACGCATATCCACTACCTCAGATCGATGACACACTGGAAAAAACTACGAGTAGCTAAGTACTTTTCAAAACTCGATCTCAAAAATGGCTATTGGAACGTGTTCTTGGAGGAAGATAGCAAGCTAGCGACAGCTTTTACCGTACCAGGGA